>RCUC01116183.1:0-13600 GCA_003697995.1 Taxidea taxus jeffersonii | reverse complement strand
GGGGCGCCTGGCTGGCTCAGTGGGTTAAAGCCTCTGCCTTCGGCTCAGGTCATGGTCCCAGGGTCCTGGGATGGAGCCCCGAAATCCCAAATCGGTCTTCCTGCTCAGCAGGGAGCCTGCTTCCCCCCCTCTCTCTGTCTGCCTCTCTGCCTGCTTGTGATCTCTGTCAAATAAATAAATAAAATTTAAAAAATAAAAATAAAAATTTGCTTCATTTTAGTTTCTTTTTTTTTTTTTAAGATTTTATTTATTTATTTGACAGACAGAGATCACAAGCAGGCAGAGAGGCAGGCAGAGAGAGAGGAGGAAGCAGGCTCCCTGCTGAGCAGAGTGATCCCAGGACCCTGGGATCATGACCAGAGCTGAGGGCAGAGGCTTTAACCCACTGAGCCACCCAGGCACCCCTTCATTTTAGTTTCTAATATTGACAGGAAACACATGAACAAAAATTCCTTGAGGTTCCTCAATAATTTTTAAGAGAGTAAATGGGTCTTGGGACAGAAATATTTGAGAACCATTGTATTAAACTAATATTACTCCAACATGAAAAACAGACAAAGAAGAAAACTATCAGCTTACTAAAGAACATGAGTACAAATGTCTTAAATTTAATTATTCTAAAAAAGCTTTTTCATAACTAATAACAGCTCAGATTTATCCAGAAATATAAGGGCTGATTCTGTATCAGGGAATCTATTAATATAATTCATTACATCAATAGATTAAAGGAGAAAAAGTCATGATAACCACACAAAATGACACTTTAAAAAATGATACTTTAAATTCCCATTTCTGATTTTAAGAGGCAAGCAAGCAAACAAATAAAAAAAAAACACAAAAATTTAAACTCTCTTGACAAGCCAGTAATGGAAGGAAATTTCTTTAATTTGATAAAGGACATTTACCAGTCCCATTAAGGTCAGGAACAAGAAAATGATGCCAGCTTTCATTGCTATCATGGTAACTACTAAACATGGCACTGGAGGTCCTGGCTGGTCCAATAGGATAAGAAAAAGAAATAGAAGCATTACAAAGTCAGACATAAAACTGTCACAATCTATAAGTGATTTAATTTTCAACTTAGAAAATCTAAAAATTAACTGTAAGAACTCAAAACAAAAACAAATACTAGATTTCAGGAAAAGCTTGATAAAAGATCAACAACAATCATTCCTTTTCCTATACACCAACTATAACCAAGTAGAAAAATGTGTTGGAAAATATCTAATTTATCATAGCAAGCAAATTGTAAAATACATGTGACTAAACTCACCAATGTGCCCAAGATTTATACGAAGAAACTGTAAACTTTATTGAAAGACATTAAGAGAAGACAAAAATAAATGAAGAATACATCATGTTCTTGGATGAAACTCAAATTAAACTATAAATTTAATGAAATTCCAATTAAAATACTTATAGGATATTTTATGGAACTTGGCAAATTGATTCCAAAGTTCACTTGGTAGAGGAAATGTACAAAGGTAGTAAAAAAAATCATGAGAAAGAAAAACAATGTGACAAAGAAAAAAGAAACATAATGAAAATGTAGAATATGCAGTTCCGGGTCCCTTAAGGTATAAACATGTCCTATAATGCTACCGTAATTGAAACAGAGTGATGCTGGTACAAAAATGGACAAAAATAAATAAGTAAATAAAAATCAAGGGATAAGGAGAGAATCCAGAAGCAGACCTATGTACAACCTGACATCTCAAATCACTGGGGGAAAGGTGGAGTTAAATTTAACGAATTATGTTGGGACAACTGGAAATTACCTTAGAAAAAACCAAAATTATAATCCTAATTCACATTACTGAAAAAGATTTATCTTAATTGTATTAAAGATCTAACTTGGGATGACAAAACTGTGAAAGTATTGAAAGAGATTATATATATATAATCTTTTGAAAGTAAGGATGGTATTCTAAGCAAAACAAACCTCAGAAGTCATAATAGAAAAAGACTGGGAAGTTTTACTACATAAGAAAACCTTTTGTGTGATGTAAGACAGTATAAATAAAAACAAGCCAAAAAAAAAAAAAAAAAGCAATAAGCTTGGAAAAAATAGTTGCAACATATATAACAGAAAAAGAATTAATATCAAAATGTAATGATGCAAGCCTTCAAATCAATGAGAAAAAGACAACAATCTAATAGGGAAATAGGCAAATAATATAGACAGGCCATTTGCAGAAGAAATACAAGTGATCAATAAATATATGGAAGCATGCTCAAATTGACTAGTAACCACAGAAATACAAATCTGCAAAAGATTAATATAGCTTTTTTGCTCGTTAGATTTACTGAGAACTGATCATAGCCAGTAGGGGTGAGATGTGGGAAAATGAGTATTCTCGTTCACTGTTGGATGGCAGTGTAAGCAGATACAATCTTTCTGAAGCACATTCTAACAAAAACTTAAATTGTCACATCTTTTATCTCAGCCCTTCTGCTACTAGAAACTTACTTGCAGAAACAATTGCATACAGCCATAAAAAGATCTGTGCAGAAGGTTTGCGACTGCATTGCTTGTGATAGTGAAAAAACGAAGCACTACAAGGATTCCAATGGGGAAACAACAAAATAAATTTATGATAGTTACAAAATATGGAATAGCATTAAGGGTTAAAAGAGTAAGGTGATTCTACTATGCATTGCCATGAAAAAATTTTAAAGATATATCATTAAGGGGGTGCCTGGGTGGCCCAGGCAGTTAGACTTTGGACTCAGTTTTGGCTGGTTGTGATCTCTGGGTTGTGAGATGGAGCCCTGAATTGGGCTCTGTGCTCGGTGTGGAGTCTGCTTAAGACTCTCTCTGTCCCTCCATGCTGCGTGGTCTTTTGCTCCCTCTCTCTCAAATAAATAAATGCACCTTTTAAAAAATATATATATATATTGCTAAGTAAAAAGAGCAAAAAATCTGTTTATGGTATGATCCTATTTGTGTAAAAACATATCTTTTGCCTACGTTGAACTATATCTACATAAGCGTACACATCTATACATAGGGAAAGGTCTAAAGGAGGCACATACTAAACTGTAGTGTTAACCTTTGTGGCTGGAAGTAGGATTACCTTTGTGGATGGAAGCAGGATTACAGAAGTGGAGGACAAATTTACTTTGTAATTATTCTGTAATTTATTCTTTTTCAATGAGCACCTATTTCTGTTTTACCTGTGTGTTTTCAAAATCAGTGGGGAGGATGAGGAGGGGAAGAGGAAGGGAAGGAGAAGGGGAGAAGGAGAAGAGGAGGAGGAGAGGAGAAGGAAGAAGAGAAAGAAGAGAAAAAAGAGGAAGAGGAAGAACTAATACCCATAGTTAGAGGTGATACAGGCTGAAGTGAGAGCATTGGTTTTGAAAGAAGGAAAGAATATTTCTCCCAGGCTCTTTTTAACTCCCTTCATGCATTTCCACTAAGTGGATTACTTAAAGGCTACAATTATGTATGAATCTGCCTTCATAAACAGAGACTGGTAAGTATTCATCTCTGTGTCTTGAGAGCCTAGCAACGTGTTTGGCATTCAGCAGGTGATGAGTAAGTGTATGTCGAATAAGTCATCATCTGGAAGATAACAAAAAGGTAAACACACAGTTTTAGGTAACTAAGTAGATGAGATGAGGTGAACGTGAGGGTTGGAGTGGGTAATGGCGTCATTACCAAGTAAAGAAAATAGGAAGTTTGGGGGAATTATGACAATAGCTAACATTTAATGATTACTGACTATGGGCAGGTATTGTGCTAAATGCTTTATATCCATTATCATTATCACATTGACTCCTAAGAACAACCTCACACAAGGAAAGAAGAGTCAAGAGACTTTCCCAAGGTCATGCAGCCATTAGATACGGGAGATGCGATTCAGACCAATATCCTAGACTCCATGCTCTTAATCCCGAGGTTAGAGTGCCTCTCCAAAGATGGAAAGTTAATAAAATCAATTTTGACATGTTGTGATTGAGATGCTAATGGGGTATTCATTGAGGTAGAACTGTCCAGGGGGCAGCTGGATATCACAAGCCTGCAGCTTCTTAGAGAGGTCAGAGCTAGAGATATGGATTGGAAGTCCTCTATGGGGGAGTGGCATCTGGGAGGTCAACATTCAATAATCATTCAATAATTTTTTTTTAGATTTAAAAAAATTTTTTGTTTATTTATCTGACAGACAGAGATCACAAGTAGGCAGAGACAGGCAGAGAGAGGAGGAAGCAGGCTACCTGCTGAGCAGACAGCCCGATGCGGGGCTCGATCCCAGGACCCCGGGATCATGACCCAAGCCAAAGGCAGAGGCTTTAACTCACTGAGCCACCCAGGTGCCCCTCATTCAATAAATATTTATTGAGCTCCCATATAAGCTCCAGCCACATATGATATCAAACATTCACTTTGAACCAATTTGATTCATAGAAAGCTGACTATATGAAATCACTGTGATCTGGTATTTTTAATTGTTGGTCATTTCTTTTTTTCATGTCTAATGCTTCCAATTACACGGTAAAGTATCTTAAATACTAAATTTCTTGTATTCCCTTGTTACAAGGCTCAAAACATGTTTGTCAATACAAATGGCTATCAGACACATGAAAAAATGTTCATCATCACTGGCCATCAGGGAGACTCAAATCAAAACCACATTGAGATACCACCTTACACCAGTTAGAATGGCCAAAATTAGCAAGACAGGAAACAACGTGTGTTGGAGAGGATGTGGAGAAAGGGGAACCCTCTTACACTGTTGGTGGGAATGCAAATTGGTGCAACCACTTTGGAAAACAGTGTGGAGATTCCTTAACAAATTAAAAATAGAACTTCCCTATGACCCTGCAATAGCACTACTGGGTATTTACCCCAAAGATACAGATGTAGTGAAAAGAAGGGCCATCTGTACCCCAATGTTCATAGCAGCAATGGCCATGGTCGCCAAACTGTGGAAAGAACCAAGATGCCTTTCAACGGACGAATGGATAAGGAAGATGTAGTCCATATACGCTATGGAGTATTATGCCTCCATCAGGAAGGATGAATACCCAACTTTTGTATCAACATGGATGGGACTGGAAGAGATTATGCTGAGTGAAATAAGTCAAGCAGAGAGAGTCAATTATCATATGGTTCACTTATTTGTGGAGCATAACAAATAACACAGAGGACATGGGGAGATGGAGAGAAGGGAGTTGAGGGAAATTGGAAGGGGAGTTGAACCATGAGAGACTATGGACTCTGAAAAACATTCTGAGAGTTTTGAAGGGGCGAGGGGTGGGAGGTTGGGGGAGCCAGGTGGCGGGTTTTATGGAGGGCGCGTATTGCATGGAGCACTGGGTGTGGTGCATAAACAATGAATTCTGTTATACTGAAAAGAAATTAAATAAATAAAAAAATTGAAAAAAAAAAAGTTTGTCAAAAAAAACCCCAAAACATGTCTCGATGCAATGCTTGAGAAAACATTAAGAAGTGAGCAGCCATGCACAAGGCTAGCCTAAGTCTTGGGAAACCAAGTGTAGATAGTCTTCATCTCTGTTACCATCCAGAAGCCTAGACAAGCAGTCAGGTTTCGGTAAATCAAATAAAATATTTTTCATCAATGTCATCAAGGTTAATGATAGGCATCAGAAAGTTGTGGCTTGGAGCAGTAGGCTTGTTGCCAGAAGACTCACACCAGGGGGTATTGCCTTGGCAAATTTATCCAAGTCCAGAATCTGGCCCTCAGCCTCGCTGGTCCAGAAACTTAATCCTGTCAGGTGAGAGACACGAGGGAGGTTTATGCACGTTCACTAAGTCATGAAAAACTGAAGTACAAAACTAGAGTGTCAGTTTATTAATATACAACGAGGTATTTGTATCCACCATCATCGGCCAGTAGCCAAGGGACGTGCAAAGCCCAATTGTTAGCAGACCGGATGGTAAGCTCAGAATCAGCACGCAGGGAGCTAGTAATAGGATTAACGTGTTTAACAGCACCAGGCTCTGAAGCATGGAAGAGGAACAGAGCATCAACTTTGGAACCAGATTAACCTGGATACACACAGAGCTCCTTGCTTCCTAGCTGAGTGGTTGTGGGCAAGTCACTCAATCTCTCCAACCTCTCGTTTTTAAGAGGTGAATGATGATACTTGCTTCTCAGGCTTACTGTGAGGATTAAACAGATCATGCACAAAATGCTAGAGACCAGCCCCTGTCATGTGACAGGCTCTCTGTAAATGGCAACTACGTCTCCATCCCCTTACCAGGGACATACCTGTGGTAGGTGGACCCTTTGAGAATACTTGCTTTGAAGGAAACAGGGCAAATAAGAGTGGGGACAAAAGATTAGAAAGAAGGCTGCTGCAGGAATCTGGAACATGGTACCATGCATACAGCCGGTGTGGGGTAGGGAGTGGGGAGAGAGAGGTATATAGATTTGAAAGATATTTAGGAGGTAGGCATTATGTTGGGTGTTTTACATAATTATTTATTGTCCTGACAGCAACTTAAAAAGTAGCCCATTTTTCAGATGAAAGAGATATTAAGTAACTAGCTCAGGATCACGTAGCAGGGACTGCACTGTAAATGAATCACAATTGGCCCAACTCCAAAGTTTCTCATCTCTCTACAAATAAAATAGAACACTGTTCATATCTTGGTTCTCAACCAAGATGCCAATTGTGAGGAATATAGTAATTTCTTGCCACATAATGAAAGTATTGAAGTTTGGAGAAATGATTGAGTTTTTAGAAAACAGAACTTAGAGCAGATCAAGGTTATCACTCTAATAAATAATGTCATGATTGTACACTTCCATTATGATATGCTTTCTCGAGGTGGAGACAAAGAGGAGGAGGCAGAGCTCATGGGCCAGAAATTATACATCAACGCAGATTTGACTCTGACAGATGACCATGCACATGAACTTCATCTGCTGTGTGGGGATGAAGATAGCTGCTTAAGAATGGTTACTCCAGGGAAAAGGCATTCTTTTTGAGCAAAGAAAGTCTTAGCTGGGCCATCTACAAGATGTCACTGTAACACTGACAAGCTCTTCAGACAGCAGACATCGGTGCTGACCAAAGGATAATCTCATAGGACCGTGTTCTTAGATTTTCATCTTTCCAGTCACACTCACACACAAATTATCATCTGCTGCAAAAATGTAATCTTCCTAGAGGAGGGACAATATCATATAACAGAGTTCAGCTCCTTTTCCATAGGCACGGACAAGTCAGGCTTTTCCCAGTTTTACTTTTGCAGCTTAAAAATTTTTAACCCAAGCATAAAATGTTACATTTGTTCTTATAAAATTTTGCTTTGCATTTATTTGAGATTCAAATTTCATCCCCACGAAATGGATGTAAATCAGCTTTGTTCCTCCACAAATATAATACACGCGGCTTCTATATTCCTACTCCAAATATCACTTTAAACCAATCACTGTTTCTAGAAGTTTTTGTACATTATTCATTCATTCAACAAATGTCACTGCATGCCAACCAAGTGCTAGGCCCTCAAGGAGTTCTCAATCTAACAAGGAAACAGGGGGACAATAGCACTAATAACACTAATGACAATGACTACTATTTAGCACCTCCTACTCTGTGCCAAACACTGTGGTAGGCCTGAGATGAAAGAGAGGGGTAAGAAATATGCCTCCATTCAAGGGGCTCCCCATGCCTTCGAAGGGCATCTGTATAGCCTAGTGGGAGAGGGAAGTATATTAACCGGTATTTGCAGTAGAATAAACAGATGCCCTGCTAGCAATAATACTAGTGTATTTAGTAGGAGGACAAAAGATGGTGAGGTTAATGAGGGATGAAAAGGAGAGTTGGAAAGGTCTTAAAGAAGCAGTGACCTTTGAACTGAATTTAAAAACGATGAGTAGGTATTCTCCCAATTAAAGACAAAGGGGGAAAAAAGCGTAACTCTGGCAAAGGCAGGTATAAAAGAGTTTTATGTGTTCAAGGAACTGTAAGCAGTTTGGTAGAGATGGAGGTTACAGTAAATAAAGAGGAAGGAGGGGGTTGAGAGGATCCAGCACAAGCTGAGGCTTTTAGGGAAGATGATGGAGAGCCTTACATGCTATGTTGTCCAGGAGGCAATGGGGAGACACTGAGGGGTTCCAGGCATGGGAATTACTAGAACAAGGTTTGTCTTAGAAACAGAAATTTGGTAGTTATGACAAAGATGGATTAGAAGGGTCTGATTCAGAAATAAGGAGACCAATAAGATATAGAGGCTTGGGGTGCCTGGGTGGTTCAGTCAGTTAAGGGTCTGCCTTCGGCTCAGGTCATGATCTCGGGGTTCTGGATTCTGATGACTGAGTGGCTTATAGCATGTTACAGGTACTCAATACATTTGTGGAATGAATGAATGAAAATGATGATACACTACTCAATTCTCCTACTATCATGTCTTGAGTGTTCTCTGCACTGCACTCAACAGGGATCAGGAACCTTCTCCACGTACTAAGTTTCCAATCACCACTCCATCCTTTCCTCCACAGTCCTCCACAAAGTATCTTGCTTCCTACTTTAAAGGTGGAGGCCATAGCATCTTCCTCCCCCATTTAGAATCTTCTCTTCTATCGCCCTTCCTAGATTTGCTGCTCATCTCCAAAGCTAACCATTTTATCCATCACCTTAACTATCTCCCTTGCACTTGTTTCTCAGATTTGCATCCTTCATTCTTCCCAATCTATATGATCATACATATTTTCTTCCCCCTTCAATTACTCATACCAGCTCAGAGAATGCGAAGGTAACATACTCACCCTAGAAAATACTAGACCTAGGAAACAGACTTAAGTAGAGTTCACATTCTGTTGGTAATATACTCTTTAATATCCTGCCAGGCATGACTTTCATAGGCTCAGAAAATGCTTGGTGCTATGACAGCAAATTAAAATTTGTTTCCCTCTACCCCCCAATTTTTTTAAATTAAAAAATAAAAACTTCAGTCCCTATGACTGCTTAGGGCTGGGTCAGATGTGGCCCCACACACTCTCAGTGTGGGGCTGGGCTAGATGGGCTTGTACTAAGGCAAGGACATCCCTCTTTAGCGGGAGATTGGCACCCTTCCTTTCTGAAGATACTATCTTGAAAGTGGCCACCAGAATGGATTCTAGGTCAGGGATGAATCAAGTCATATATTCCAATACCCGTGAGTTCCTCTGACAGATTTCGGATGGAATTCTTCAAGCCAGTTGCTCTTTTTGGTAATGTAGTCTTGGTTCTAAGAGCCAGCCCCCTGACAGAGCTCTCCTGTAAATTTGCCTAATGTCAATGTCTCTAGGGCAGCAGAAGGATTTTCTCTTGGAGGACTCAGGGATCAAGAGGTCTAAAGGTCCAAAGAAAGCTCTGCCTCTAAGTTCTCTCCTCTCTCTCTCTCTCTCTCTCTCTCTCTCTCGTACTTCCAAGCTGGGTCCCCAAAATCACCCATCAGTGATACTCCCAGAACAGAGTACCAAGTTGAGAAGGAATCTGTTCTAAGAATCTCTTTCACCCTGATCCAATAAATGACTCCGTAGAACTTTCTTTAGTCAATTGAACTGACAGAAAGAATACAAGTTTTCAGCATCAGACAGGTCTGGCTTTGAATCTCAGCTCTGCCACTAACTAGGTGTGCATTAGTCAAGTGTCTTAAGTAGTTCTCCCAGTCTCCACTGCATTGTCTGTAAAACGGAGATAAAATCTACCAGAAAGTTTGATGTATAATAAAACTTAAATTTATTCCTGTTTCCCTTCTACTTCCTCTGTACAGGCTCCGAACATCAGCCCCAATGCCACGGTCAGCTTCGACCAAGTCCCTCTGTTCTTTGCTGTGTCCTCTTTATCTCTTGCCAACCTCCCCCCCGGCTCTACACTGTGTACCTGCTGGAGTGAAGTCTTTTCAGTTCCCTGAATACATAAAGCTCCTTCTCCACAGTGCTGTCCAACAGAACTTTCTAAAATAAGAGAAAAAGTTCTGTCCCTGAGCTCTTTACTGTAATAGCTATTAGTCACATGTCAGCGACTGAATTGTAGCTAGTGGGACTCATAAAAAAATATTGTAATCTTATTCAAGTCTAATTAAATTTAAATAGCCCCCATACCATAACTGACAGGTTTTAGGTCTTTGTGTTTGCCATTTTCCTACATGAAATGTATTTCCCCACTTTTTACCTAGCTAACTTCTACTCGGGCTAAAATTCTCCACCTGAACACCTGTTCTTCCAGGATGCACATCCTGAGACTCTGGACCCAGTTTGGTTTCCCCTTTGTTGCCTTCTCCTGTTATATCACTAATCACATTTTATTTTAATGACTGTCTGTCTGTATTTTCCATTAGGTTGTCAGCTTCTTTGGTTATCCTATCTATGGACTACCTCCCTTATCTGGATACCTCTTAACTTCTCTTTTAGTGGAAATCCACAGGAGCTCAGGATTTAGACTTTTTCCAAGTTGGGGATCATTACCTTTGAGATAACCACTGCATATTTGTATATGCTTTAGGGATTGATCAGAAGTGGCCTTATACCTTTCTAAGGACAAGCCCAAGTCAGAAATGAAAAAGGATAGGAACCATAAAAGAGCTCATTTAAAAACGAAGAATTTCTGTATGCAAAGTAAACAACAAAACCCTACCATCTTAATATATCAAGACAAATGATAACTAGGAAAAAAATGTACAACATATATGATAGATAAAAAAGGATGACCAGTCTTCTCATAAAAAGAGCTCTTGAAATCAGTAAGAGAAAGATGGAGAAAGGATATAAACAGGAAATAAAAAAAGACAGACTAATGTTAATAAACATTTTTGAAATGTTTAACTTCATTAGTTATTACAGAATGCAGGTGAAATAAACAAAATACCATTTTTTGCCTATTTGACAAAATGAAAATGTTTTATAATATATTGATAAGAGTATAAAGAAATAGGTAATGTGGCAGTAAGCATAAAAATATAAATATATATATATATATACATATATATATATTTACAGCATGTGCATGGAGGGTAGGGGCAGAGGAGAGAGAGAGAATTGTAAACAGACCCTACATCCAGGGTAGAGCCCAACATGAGACCCTGAGATCATGACCTGAGCAGAAATCAAGACTTAGTTAGATGCTTAACCAACTGAACGACTTGGGTGACCCAAATATGTACATTTTTTAATTCAACAATTCTCCTTTTATCCTAAGAAAATAATCAGATACTTGCCAAAGGTGAATTTACAAAGATGTTCTCTGCAGTGTTGTTTATCACACTGAAAAGCTGGAAACAACCTAATTAGATAGCCAGAAACTGGCTACATAAAATATGGTACCTCTCTGCAATGGAATACTAAGTAGCTATTTAAGGTTAATGCTATAGATCTACATTTATTGACACGGAGCATTATCTATAATAAATGAAAAAGTGAAGAAAACAAGTATGTTAGTACGATCCTACTTGCATAAAAATATTTGTCAGCTTACTTATCTGTCAACTCATATAAAGGAACCTGGAAGGACATGCCAAAATCTTAATGGTTCTCTCTCTTTCTCCACTTAAAATCATGGCGGTTAGGCAGTGGGAGGTCCTCCCCAGGATTCTCTGGTGTGGGGTTTGGTGTCCCCTCAGATGGGTCACAGGGCACCTGAGAAATATCCAGTACCAGGTTTCCTGATTGAGACAGCTTAAGTCACTGGGAGCACGAACCCGACCTATCTTATTCACTGTGGTATCCCTGGCATCTTGAATTGCTTGGCACATAATAGGCGTTCAACAGATATGTGTTCAATTAATGAATTATATCAGAGCACCAGTTTTACTTAATGATCAGCATATTTAAACATTGTCTTGATACATTAAACCCAGAATGTAAAATCCACAAAAACTTAGGTCCTACAAGACTCCCAAATATGTTACATTTCCTATACACCATTATAATGCTGGGGGGGCGGAAAGTTCATGTTCTTTTATCATTTGTGTACTTTCCCAGAAGAGGTGGAGAAGCAGCGAATAATAACTTTGTGCAACCAATCCCTTTTGAGGCTACATATCACACCCTCTAACTCACAGATGAGAAAATGAAGGTTTGGTGATTGCTCAAGGTCACACAGTTAAAAAGCAGGGGACTCGGGATCCAAATCCAGGCCCGTTTGTCTCCAAAACTCATCTGTGGCTTGAAAGGTGCAACGTATGACAATGAAAAGGACATTGCAGTTCTGTGACAGCGAGTGTCTGTGCTTCCTAACGAGTCACCACCACTTAGCCCGGAGCTCCCATGTCGAAGAGGTGCTTTTTCTTAACCCTTGGAGAATCCAGAGGACGATTTGTCACTCGGGTTATTAGCATTTTTCCCCGGATATCGACAGCTTGTCTTTCCTCCCTCCAACCAGTGACTGATTTCTTCAAATGCTCGCCAAATACAGCCCAAGTCACCATGGTAAACGTATTGACAGAATCATATTAACAGCTCCTGAGCATTTACCGGGTTGTAAGTTATGCAGGGAGAAGAAAAGATAAGAAAAAACACAGGAAAATAAAACAAGTTCAATCAGCAGTGACAATTATTTATTTAGAAGCTGTTGGTTTGGAACAGTTTTTTAAAAATAGATTTTAATTGCTAATTATGGTTTCTTCAAGAGAGTGGTCTTGGTCAGAGTTGCTCCTCCTCAAAGCTAACCATTAATATTTTAGCTGCTCAGCTCAGAAACCGTGCTCGATGCCGTTGCGTCTGTGCAGTCGACTCTAGCTTCGGGGCTTTGCTGGTAACAAAATTCGACTGTGCTGGTTGATGTGGCACACCAGTCCTCAAGTTGGCTAGTCCATTTACCATAAGGCAGCAGACATTGAAGTCCTTAGTTCCCGAAAGATTGAGGCTGGTTCAATAAGCAAAATTCTGCTCTAAGCCACCAAGACAGCTGACAATTTTTCAAAGGAATGACCTATCTTTTCTAAGTTAATTTACACCTTTTATTGGGGAACATAAGTGCTGCCTTAGGCAAGAGAGAGAATACAGAAGAGTTTGTTTTCAGTTTCTAATTCCCTGGGTACTCCTGGGTGAACCTGGTAACAAATAAGGTCAGCCCCTGGGCCCAGGGAGGTAGTGCAGGGAAATGGGCATGAGGGCACTCTGGGGTCCCTGCGTGTGAGTATGTTTGGGCACAGCCTTGTCCTGTCTCCCGTGTTTCCAACTTTGCCTGCTTCTTAAGGAGCATCTAATCCTCACGGGAGAATTTAATCTGTTCATTTGCACGCATCTCATCAACACCCTGCTTTGTTGAGGACTGTTTGATGTCCCAAGGAAAAGACTTCGAAGTCTTTTAAAGCCTTTTTGATGTGAACCAGAAAATCACGTTTTGTCAAGAGTGCACTCAACTTGAACCTCAATAAGGTTCAGGACGCAGAAACCACACGGTTCAAGTGGGATTTAAACTGGGCAAAATCACTTCCTTGTCCTCCCCTGCAAGTCCCTCCCCCGGCCTTTGTGCTAACAGTTTCTGTGCACTGTTGGGCCTTTTTTTCCTTTCTATTTATTCTCTCTTTCACTCTCTCACACACACATCTTGGCCAGAAAATCTTAAGAAAAAGAAAACTATATCACCCCCAGAGAAGTAGCTATCTCCCCATGAGGGACAGAAGCAGTCTCCAACTCCACCC
>RCUC01116178.1:0-33252 GCA_003697995.1 Taxidea taxus jeffersonii | reverse complement strand
ACTCTCTCCTTCACACCACAATTATGAGAATGAAGAAGGTCCTGGAATTCAACCTGCTTCTGGGAAATACATCTCTAATCCTGAGACTCTTCTTATCACTACTTGCCCAGGACCATCAAGATTATACATAGTAGTCTGTGTATTCTGATTTCTTTTGGTTACAATGGAAGTGTTGTCACCCAAGCAATCAGTGATCTTTATATTCCCATATAATTTTGTTTTTCCTCTGGACTGGATCAGTACTTAATTTTGATCCAGAGGTGCCTGGGTGGCTCAGCAATTAAGTGGCTGCCTTTGACTCAGTTCATGATTTCAGGGATCTGGGATGGAGCCCCACATTGAGCCCAATGCAGGCTCCTTGCTCAGCGGGAAGGCTGCTTCTCCCTCTCCCACTCCTTTTGCTTGTGTTCCCTCTCTCGCTATGTCTCTCTGTCAAATAAATAAAATCTTAAAAAAAAGAAAAAAATTTGATCCAATGGTAGCTCTGGAACTCACAGTCTTTAATAAAATCCTCCTATCTCCTCTGTGCAATTTAATCTTCCATTTATAAACTTCTCCATGAAATTAAAATCTTAGAATAATTGTTGATCTCAATTTCTCTTCTACCATTTTCCCTTGAACTCACTCTGTTGAGGCTTTCTTACCACACATACCCCTAGGGAAATCATTCTGCTCAAGATTAACTGTATCTTCCACATTGATATGGTCAATTCTCAATTTTCATATTACTTGACTTATCAGTAATTTTAACACTGCTCATCTTTGAAAGCTTTTCTTCATTTGGCTTGTAGCCTCTTGCTGTTCTCTCTCTCTCTCTCTTTTATGAATTATCCCTTCTATCTTTTTTGTGTTCCTGTTTTATCCCCATAATATCAGTCTTTGGATCAGATACAGTAATATGACTTTAAGTCCTATTATTATACCATTAATTCTAAAATTTGTATCTCTAGAGCAGACATCTTCTCTAAACTATAGACTTGTGAATGCAGATCACTAGTCAACATTTCATTTCAATTTCCAAAAGATATCTAATATCTGGTATATTCAAGTGTCTTCTCCTAAAATTTGCTTGTGGACAGTCTTTCCTATCTCAGTTCATGGGAATTCCAACTCACTCAAAATACTAACTCTGAATTCTAACAAACACTAACCAAACTTCAAACTGACAAAAAGATGGTATCAAAATATTAATATCGGGCACAATAGACTATATGATAAAATGTTTTTATGAGATCTAAATAGTTATTACTTAAGCATAAAAGGAAAAAATCATGAAGAAGATAACAACATGAACATTTATATATTTCACTTAGCCTCTACACTGACATGTTAAGTGGGAAATGAGAAGGAGAAAAAGAAAGAGAGAGGGAGAAAGGGAGAAAACGAAAGAGGAGAGAGAAGCAGAGAGGAAAGGAAAGAGGGGTAGAGAGAGGGAAAAAAGGACAGAGAGGAAAGAGATATGATTTAAATAACATAAGCTTAATTTAGTAGCCTTATATAAACATACTTCTTCCAGCAGATATATTTTTTAAAACCTGATCACTAAGTATACTAAAGAAAGAGATTTGTAAAATACAAAAGAAATATATAAAATAATAGCCTATGACCATATTTCTCTAAAAACAGTAAAATAATAACAAGCAATACCAAAAAGCTTTAAGGAAATCTGTATTTTTTCAAGAATTAGATAATATGGTTCTAACTAATACATGGTCAAAAAGATAATCACATTGCATATTATAAAATATTCAAAACTGAACAGCAAATACAATACTACCTTCCCTAACTACACAGTTAATGCACTTGGATACTGTACTTTGATGAAACTTATAACTTCAATATATAAGTTGGAGTCAGACATTTTTTGAATTACAAAAAAAGACAATCTAGTTAAAAAAAATTAGAAAAGTAGGGAAACCAAGTAACACAGCATGGATGGGACAACAAAGAGAAGAGCAAGAAATAACAGCAATAATGAAGAAAAAGTTTGAAGCAGTATTTTTTTTTTAAGCAAACCCCAGCCGAGAATGTTCAACACAAAATTGAAAACACACTTAATAATGTGACAAAAAGGGAGATAAACTAAATAAGAAAGAGGTTAAAGTAATGTATTAGCTTTGTCCTGATACTGTATAAAACACATTTTAATCTGTGGAAAGTATTAATTACCAAATTGACATTTTTAAAATATGCCTGAAAAAATTAAGGAATATGAAACACAACATGATAATTTTTCCACAGTGAAGACATAATAACAATACTCCCCCAAGATACTTTAAACATTGGGTTTAAGGAACTCTTCAAGAAGCATATGAAGTCTTTTTTTTTAATCTTTTTTTTTTAAGATTTTTTTTTATTTATTTATTAGTTAGAGAGAGAGAGAGAGCGAGCACAGGCAGAGAGGCAGGCAGAGGCAGAGGGAGAAGCAGGCTCCCTGCCGAGCAAGGAGTCCTTTAATCTTTTTTAAAAAGATTTTATTTATATATTTGACAGACAGAGATCACAAGTATGCAGAGAGGCAGGCAGAGAAGCGGGGGGGGGGGGGGCAGGCTCCCTGCTGAGCAGAGAGCCTGATGTCAGGCTCTATCCCAGGACTCTGGGATCATGACCCGAGCCAAAGGCAGAGGTTTAACCCACTGAGCCACCCAGGCCCCCCCAAGAAGAATATAAAGTCTTATACATTCTTTCTTATCAAATGGAGGAGGGCAATGTTGTAGTATTCATTTCAACAACACATAAGGACTCAGAAAACATAATTTAAATCTATTTTATTAAAATGTAAATGCAAATATCTTAACTAAGTATACAAAATGAATTTGATATTATTTTACTCTATAATAAAATAATTTTAGGTAACTTTAATTAGATTTAACATTTTTGTATGAATATGTAATAAATCCTCCAAAAAAAATCATAGTAGGGGCACCTGGGTGGCTCAGTTGGTTAAGCAACTGCCTTTGGTTCAGGTCATGATCCTGGAGTCCCAGGATCAAGTTCCTCATTGGGCCATCTGTTCATCAGGGAGTTGGCTTTTCCCTCTGCCCCTCGTCCCTCTCATGCTCTCTTATTCAAATAAATAAAATCTTTAAAAAAAATCATAGTGGGAAAATGTTAGGAACATTTCCTTTGTAAGGATATACAAAAAAAAAAGAGAATTATACAGTATTTTATTCAAAAATAGAATATAGTCCTTAGGCAATGGGGAAAAATACTAAAAAGCAAAATAATTAAATGCAATGAAACAAAATCACTCTTGGCCAATGTTAAAATGTGCACAGATAAATCTTGGAGCCTCTCCAGAAAATTTTTTTTTTAAAGATTTTATTTATTTATTTGTTAGAGAGAGAGAGAGTGAGCACAGGCGGACAGAGAGGCAGGCAGAGGCAGGCAGAGACAGAGGGAGAAGCAGGCTCCCTGCTGAGCAAGGAGCCCAATGTGGGACTGATCCCAGGACGCTGGGATCATGACCTGAGCCGAAGGCAGCTGCTTAAGCAACTGAACCACCCAGGCGTCCCTACAGAAAATATTTAAAGTAGGATATGAACACTATGAGACTAATCATGAAAATTTTTCAAACCAACCATGCCACATTCATTTTGTGGATGCACTTTGTGCTGTGCTTTCTGTTGTTGACCTCCTGACACCACCATAACGCTACTGAACCCCGGGAACTACATTTCCCAGAATGACCTTCCCTCAAATTCAAGTGCATCAGTGAAAACCACTCACAGACTCAGAAGCTGGACGTAATGAGGAAACCAGCAGTTTTAGACTGCCAAAACAATTTCTGGATCTACAGGATCAGCAAGCATCTCTGGCTGCCCTTCTTCTAGGTCTTTCCCATGTTTGGTGACTCTCCATCTCCATGCTTATTCCAGTGATTCAGTTTAACTTTGATCATTCATTTCTTCCTCCACAAAGACTACTTTCTTTCGAACAGTTTTATGTTAACAGCAAAAGTGAGAGGGATGTACAGAGAAAGATTTTTTCACCGACTATCTGGCTATAGCTCTTCCCACCCTACTGCCCTGTTTTCTACATTAAATCCATTTGCATATCACCTGTTAGTGGTTCTATTTTTTCTGACTGATGCACATACATACATAATGACATTATAAATAAGTGGTTTGGAAAGATAAATATCAACATCAAGATACTGGTTATTTCAAGGCAAAGGGGAAGAGAGAGGAATTAGCAATGGATACAATGGCAAATTCCAACTGTGTTACTTTTATTTTATTTATTAAGAAATAAAATCTGAGGAAGGTATAGCCAATGAACTAACACTTGTTAAAGCTAGGTTATATTAGGAAAATCAGTGTGTGTTAAAAAAAATTAAAACTTTTATGCATTATTCCAGGTTTTTAAAATATTTCCTTAAATAAAAAGATATAAACATCTTTTTACCTGAGATGCTTTCCAATATTTCTTTTTAAGTCATCAGATTCCCTGTTTAACATACTCAATTATGGCCAGAAAAGTATAATTATATTGATGAATATGACTGATATAAAACACTAAAATTATCATCATCTGGGCTGACATTAGGTGTCTAGACACTTTGCCGTTAAAATGATATATTATTAGTTTCAGAGGATTTCATGAATGAACTTGATTTCCATTTCAAATTCAAATTTTTAGTCAACCATAACATATTACAGCACTGTTTGCTATATCATCTCTTTGAAGTTCTATTTAAAAACTATCTTTGAGGAAACTTAAAATTTGAGTCTTAGTTGAGAGAGGGAATGGGTGCATCCTCATGCTTCTCCCAAACTGATATCACTAGGTTCCCTCACTATGCTCACTTTATAGTGCAAATGAAGATGAGAAACCTGTTCAAATGCTAAGCTGGCCTAATTATACCACAGCTGTCTAATAAACTCTTCACAAAAGAAGGAACATGAACATTAGTTTGAAAAAGTTCACTTAGGGGCAGCTGACTGTTTCAGTCGGTAGGTAGAGCAGGCAACTTTGATCTCAGTGTTCTGAATTCAAGCCCCATGTTGGGTATATACCTTACTTAAATATAAAATAAAATAAAGCAAAGTTCATTTAAAGTTTTAAAAAAATGATAAAATATTTTTATGAATCTTACAATTAGCATGGTTTTATTGAGACAAGATGTATTAACACAGAGAGCATCAACAACCATTTGAAACCTATGTATACTATGGTAGTTTTGGTCTTAATCCTAGTAATTCCCCTACCCACCAACTTTGATTTCTTTGGTTGCTTACAATTAGCTTCTGTATCTTTTATAGGTTCCCCAAAGAAAGAAGCTCTATATATTATTTTGTTCCCTAAAATTGCAAATAAACTTTATCTCATTTTTAAATGTTTCCAGATGAAAGACTTGAAACATTTACAAGAGCTGTTTAAGAGTTTTCAGTTCTTAGGGGTGCCTGGGTGGCTCAGTGGGTTAAGCTTCTGCCTTTGACTCAGGTCATGATCTCAGAGTCCTGGGATCGAGTCCCACATCAGGCTCTCTGCTCAGCAAGGAGCCTGCTTCCTCCTCTCTCTCTGCCTGCCTCTCTGACTACTTGTGATCTCTCTGTCAAATAAATAAATAAAATCTTAAAAAAAAAAAGTTTTCTGTCCCTAGCTGTATATTAAGCCCATTCTGTGAACCTCATGTAAGATCCACACATAATCATACGTTGTGTGAACACAGAGGTAACTCAAAACTATTCACAAATTTACTTTTGTAAGTACCTGGAAGAACTGCAAATAGAACTTGACTTCTCTGGGGCTTTGAGATTAGGACACACATCATCTTCCCTTCTCCAGAAATGCTTCTACATTTTTTTTTTTCTTTTTGACCGTTGCCAGAATGGGAGAATGGGATTGATGATTTTTCCCCCGAGAGAATCTGAAAATTCCTATTTGACCCCTTCACCTTTTTACCTTCTTCCCCCACTCAAGACATTCAGAGTCAGTGAACTGACATCAGACTACTAAAGTTTCCTGAGTCATTCAAAATTTCAAACAGCTTGGGTGTTACTCCATATGCAGGTACTTTGTAACTTCATAGCCTGAATATTGGAAGTGATAGGGCCTTTCAAAGGAAAATCTTATTGTTGAAGAATAGAGAAACTAAGAATCTTGCTTCTTTACAATAACATGCATAGGATTAAAAAGAATCTTGGGGCACCTGGTTGGCTCAGTGGGTTAAAGCCTCTGTCTTTGGCTCAGGTCATGATCTCGGGGTCCTGGGATCTGGCCCCACATCAGGCTCTCTGCTCCGTGGGGAGCCTGCTTTCTCAACTTTCTCGCTCTGCCTCTCTGCCTACTTGTGATCTCTGCCTGTCAAATAAATAAACTAATTAATTAAAAAAAGAAAAAAAATGAATCTTGAAAGAAATGAAAGTGATTATGTAGAAATATTACTATGAACTGAGAAAAAAAATAATTGAACTTCCAGTAAATAAGATCTGGTCTCTGAGTAGAAGAGAACACAGAGTGTTGGAATATGCTCACTGAGAGTGTCCTAAGTGTTCTTGTATTATAGTGCTAAGCACGTTTTAAGCATTGCATGGATTTGGTCATTTATAAAGAAATATTTTATGTCTACAGGGTCCCAGTCACTGTGTCAGAGTAGAGGCCTGTTGAAAAGCTCTCGAATCTTAGGGCACCTGGGTGGCTCAGTCAATTAAGCATCTGCCTTTGGCTCGGTCATAATCCCAGAGTACTGGGATAGATCCCTGCATCAGGCTTCCTGCTCCATGAGGAACCTGCTTCTCCCTCTCCCTCTGCTGCTCCACCTGCTTGCGTGCTCTCTCTCTCTGTCAAATAAGCAAATAAATAAAATCTTAAAATAAGACAAGCTCTTGAAACAGTATATATAAGCAGCAATAGATAAGTATTCTTTCAATGTAATATGATAGTGTATACATGGAATATGCATAAAAATTAGCAAAGTTCCATTTAATCTTAGAATTAAAATGAGAACCTCAGTGTACTATTTCTTCATTTTATTATTTAATTGAATATCATATGGAAGAAGCTACTGAATGCATTTGCTAGGTTAATTTCACCTCTAATCTTGCTACTTTTAGACTGATGGATATATAGGATGTCTGGGCAATCAGGAACAGGGGTAACTAGTGACAGAAACTAAGATACTTAATGTGGTGTAGATTGTTCAGAAGAAAATGAAGAAAGTCAAATTCTCTTCTTTATAGCCTGACTACAGTTTTTTCCTTCTCTCTTTTTTTTAACTGTGCTAACTCTTCCTTCTGTGGAGATAAAAGATTCTCACAGTGTCTGACTTAACAATTTGTGAGACTTTTTATTCTTGGACTTATTCATTAATATATTATGTGAAATAATTTGTGACAATTATCTTCTGTAATAAATGTCTCCTGTAGAAATAATCATTCCTTTCTTCCCACTCATTCACTGAATGGGTGACGGCTATAGGTCAAAAAGAATCATTATCTCCCATTTTGTAAGAGACGAACAATTTCTTTCACTTACAAGTCATGCACTGCTCCTATTCCCTTCTAACAAGGACTATTACAACTCCTGTTAGTTCTGCACTAAGACCGCTGCTACTACTACTGTTAATGTTGTTAGTTTTATTTCCTGAGCAAATAAATGGGATTACCACACATATGATTGTTGTGTGTTTGGCTTTATTTATTTTATTTTATTTTTTTAAGAAATCTTAATTTCCATCAACCTTATTTCCATTTTGTTTGCCTTCGTGGAAGAGCAGCCTTAGACCATCTAGAGGTTGTTCTTACCCATTCAGTGGCCTGAGCAGTAGGGGTCCTCAGGGGCAGGCTAAGTGCTCCAGTCTTCAGTAGAAAACTGCTGAAGAGGCAAAGAGGACACCTGCATACCTCCAGGTCAGTCTGTGACTCTAGGCTGAGTAGCGGTGAACTCAGGTGCTGGAGCAGTTCCTTTACCTTGAAAATCCTCCTTGGTCACAGCCTTTTCAGCAGCAGCCTGCTCTTCCTTTTCCAGCTCTTTAGGATCTCTGTAGAAGTAGAGATCAGGCATGCCTTCCCATGGGATGTCCCAGGCTGGCATCCTCCAGAGCAGACCCACAGAGTGAGTTCCCTTGTGGTTGCAAGGAGCAGTAGAGTCCACATAGTATAGAGGAGTGTCTGTGTCACACTGAGTGGTGGTAGGCAGGAGGTAGGTTACCATAAGACATTTCTGTGAGAGGCTGGTGGTCAACCCTGGGATCAGTAGCCAGTCTGGGCTCCCCGAAGGCTGCCTGGGTAGCATTAGCGAAAGTTCCAGGAGGGAAGCAATAGGAGCAGCTCCAGTAGCATCAGCAAACTTCAGCACAGTTCGCTGACCAATATTCCCAAACAATATGACACTGACATCAGCTAGGTTTTTCGTGGCAACAATGGCATGAGCACCATGAAGCTTCTCCCAGGTTCTTCACAGATGATACATAGTTGCCATCACTTTTCCTTTTGTGGTGTACTGTCCCATTTGGAAGTCAAGATCAATGCCACTGAAGTGGATTCTTGCTGCAAGGAATTTGAGGACCTCCTCCTCCTCCATTTACAAGATGTCAACGTCTCCAGGCATGGTGAAAATTTCCCTCAGTATGGGAAAAGGCTACTTTGGTTTGCTTTAAAGGAAAAAATGTAAACATTTCTAGTAAGGTGCACTGTCAAGTCCCTTTTTCTCTTTGAGAGTCACCAATGGTTGGAACACAGGAACTATGGGACTTTGTTAGACTGCTTCAGAATATAAGTCAGAAAAAGAATCTCGGGCTTCTTGCCACATACAACCATGATAGAAGATGGGGCTAGCCATCGAAGGCAACACAAGGTCTTCTAGCATAGTTTCCCCTCTGCAAAACCTCCCATCACCTTATCTTTCTCTCTCTGTCCCTCTGTATTTTTGTCTGTGTGTGTCTCTGTCTTTCTATGTATATATTATAAATAATATATTACAAATATAATATTTGCAAAACCAATACATAATGTACATAATATATTGAATTTTACTTTGTAAACTGATTTGACTAACACCTTGACATTCAAAAAGTTTTGTTTTGTTTTGTTTTTTACTGGTTCAGAGCTAAACACTCTGGGGCCTATATAGACAATTAGTACTTATCCCCTGATATAAACCCTAATAGACTTAAAATACTTCCAATTTTAGAATTTTTTGAAATATCTGTGAGACACTATTATACTCTGTGTTTTCCCTCGTTTCCCTCATTCCCTTTTTGTCTATGCCACATTCTGTTGCTTAGGCTTCCTAAAACTTCATTTTGTTTTCTTAGATCTAAGATAAGTTGTGAGGATCGCAAAGTAGGTAACTAGCAATTGTTAGTGGGCTTTTAATTATTTTTTTATAGAATTATTTATTTATTTATTTATTTATTTAACAGAGAGGGAGAAGGAGGGGAGGGAGGGAACGTTTTTTAAAAAGTATTTATTTATTTATTTATTTGTTTGTTTGTTTGTTTATAAGGGGCTTTTTTAGACAAAGAAGGAGGATGGTTGACAAAGTTTAAAACTGTGAGTAAGGTTCAGAGTCACTGATGGCAGAAAAAGAGTCGGTGAGGCTAACTTGAGCTTATTCTGAAGGATAGACATACCCTGCCGTGAACTTGGAGTTTTATCCAACAAAAATGAACAGCCACATAATGATTTTAAGTTTCTGAGTAGGGGAACTATAACCTTTGAGTTACAGAAAGATACATTTGAATGGCAAATAAAGACCGCAAAGAAGGTTGCCAAAATAACTTGAAAGAGAAAAATGGTGGCTTGAAATAAATTGATTTGATATGGCTGTTACATAAAGAATGATGAAAACTGTCATGTACTCATTGCTTTATTTTATGTTCCCCAGAACATACAGAGCCTGAGGTAAAAGCTATGCACTACGACTTTATCAGGTAGTACAATCATGGGGTGCTGGCTTGAGAGTAAAGGGGCACAAGGTAGGCGGGAAGAAAAGCCAATAAGAGAGTAAAATCAGACTGTATGATGGTGCTGACAGAGAAGCTATGTGAAGGGAAGATGAATACATGTGCAGATTAAGTACAGATTCCAGTGGGTATTACATCTGCCCTTTTCAGACAGAAAGCGTTTGAACTAGGTGACATAACACTAAGCATCTAACTAGTCTTTTGGAAGGATGATGTCATCCGGAGATCTGTCATTGGTTTCTGCTACCAACAGGTTAGTTGTATGGCAGTAGTTTAGCAATTAGCTAGTTCAGCCCACAAGTGTTAGTACATTTATGATGGTACCCATGCACTTGTTCCATTATCCACAAAATTTGAGGTGTTTGTAGCTATTGTCCAAACTTGGGTGGGATAAGAAGGAAGGCTTACTGAAAGTCACAGAATTAGTCATTTTTGTATGCATGACACAAAAAATAAAGACCTACATGCTTTTGCTCAGTCACCTCCATGGGTCTACCCATATTTCTTATCTCTTCCCCAGAACTCTGAATTTTTACCTCCCAGGTTTCTTGCCCCTTTCCAAACTAGATAATCAATCAAGCCTTTTAAATCTATCCTAGAGTTTATGTATGCTCATTCTTCTGGCCACTTCTGATCCATAAAATGTGACAACTAAGTGACTGCACACAGCTTTGCTTACTGAAATGAGGTCGTTCATAACTTAACTTCAGTACCACCCCTTTGTAGAGATGTAAGAAGGCAGCAATTCCCTTCGCCTAACACAAACATATTGCAATAATACATCTGTGAATGGGTTAAGATTTTTCCTTCTTTATCAGTTGGTCATAAGGAATTCACATGAACTCGCAAGTGTGAACTGAAGGAAAGTCATTTGTATCAAGGGATAGGTGACACAGGAATCAGAATTAATTACCTGTTCATGTAATTTAAATATGTATTTGATCTGCTTGAGACAAAGCTCTACTGTGATGTCCCAATTTTACAATAGATCTTTCCTCTTTTGCATGACATTATGCCAAAATTATATGATAAAACATACCCCAAAATGGACAACTCTAATAATACAGTCCATTGGTGTTTCCTGGCAAACAATAGTTCTTACTAGGACCACAGCACATCCTCTCAATTCATTCCTTATGCTTTGCTGAGGAGGGTATTACCTAGGCTATTCTGAAAGATAGACTTAATGGTGGGTTCTTATCTCATAAGTATTAAATCCATTTTATTTCCCCCTACTCTCATAATCTTCTGATTTCATCCTCACCACTTTGACAAGGAAGTGAAAACATTTATTCCTAATTTACTGTAATTGAGTGCAGGATTCAAGTAGCCAATGTAATAGGTTATTAGGATATTTTAGGGGTCCTTATAATGGTTATAAATTTCCCAAAGCAATTAAGTTGTCTCCTATTAAAACATATTTCCTGGGACGCCTGGGTGGCTCAGTTGGTTAAGTGGCTGCCTTCGGCTCAGGTCATGATCCCAGCGTCCTGGGATCGAGTCCCACATCGGGCTCCTTGCTCGGCAGGGAGCCTGCTTCTCCCTCTGCCTCTGCCTGCCTCTCTGTCTGCCTGTGCTTGCTCTCTCTCTCTCTCTCTAACTAATGAATAAATAAAAAATCTTTAAAAAAAAACATATTTCCCAATCCTTGGATGAATATATTCAGGATCTATGCTAAATACTGTCCACAGCTCCTGTCCAGAAAAAATTAGTTGGGTTCTATACTCCCTTTAATGTGTAAACTATTTTTTTCTATAAGAGATTCTACTTTCCTGTTTGGTCTGTGATTAATCCCGATGCTTGCTATTGTCTTAGAAGCAAAGAGGAGAAGCAAGAAAAGATCTTTATGGAAACAAGTTCCATCTCTATTAACATCTAATTCAAGTGGGTCATTTCAAGGTCATCATTCAAGGAAAAGACTGCTTTTCTCTAACAAGAGAAAGGGGGCGGCTTCTGCTGAAATAATGAATTCAGTGGAATTTGGGAATTCAGATTTATCAGACTTGTCCGCCTGTATTCCCCATCATGATTTCAGATTCCTACTCTTATTCTCTCAAAGTCCTAATATCGACAAATGAGATTTGTTAAGGCTGCACCCCTAATTAAATCACACAGTCTAACTCCCTTACAACTAGGTTTTGCCTGAGATTACATCTTCTGAAAAATTTTGTAGAAGTTACTCACAGTATGCCATGAGATATCACTTGATGCCCAGATATTAGAGAAGTTGGCTGTTGAGTGACGTAATTGTCATTGCCCCACACAGTCCTAAGATGGCAGAACCACACATTCTAATGCCTTGGTTTCCACTTGTACCTCTTCCAATCACCACTCTCTTGATGAGTAACTCCTGGATCTTTTGAGATGGCCAATTCATAGCTTTATCAAATTTGGCCACATCCTTCATGTTTTCTCCCAAACAAGCTTTTTTTTTTTTTTTAATTCCTTTCACTATGGATAGGCTAAGAATTTCCCAAAATTGTAAGTTCTGCTTCTTTGTTTATTAACAATTCCATCCCCAAATCATTTTTCTTATCACATTTTATAATAAGCATTCAAGAGAAACCAGCTGCTACTTCAACACTTCGCTTAAATATTGCCTCAGCCAAACATCCAATTTTATTGCTCTCCAGCTCTACCTTCTACAAGACACTAGGATATGAATCCAACTCAGTCAAATGCTTTGCCATTTCATAACAAAGACTCACCTTTCCTCTCATTTCCCAAAAACGTGTTCCTCATTTCTGTCTGTAACCTCATCAAAATAGCCCTTGCCATCCATATGTTCACAAACACTTAGGTAGACTCCAATAAGATGGAGGTTTTCTCTATAGCTTTCTTCTTCTGTGTTCTTACCAGAATTGCTTTTAACAGTCCATTCCCAACAATCTTCGTACACAGCATGTACCTCCAAACTCTTCTAGCCTCCACCTTTTATCCAGGTCTAAAACCACTTCCACATTTGTAGGTATATGTTACAGCAGTACTCTGCTTCTCAGGACCAATTTGTGTGTGTGTGTGTGTGTGTGTGTGTGTGTGTGTGTGTGTTAGGGTTTTCTAGAGAAACAGACCATTAGGTTACATAAAGAGATACAAAAGGAAATGTATTACAGCAATTTGCTCATGAAATTATGGAGGCCAAGATATGCCACAATATGCCATCTACAAGCTATAGAACCAGGAAAAACTTCTGGTATAATTCAGTTCAATTTTGAAGGTACAAGAACTAGAAATTTCAACATCCAAGGGTAGAAGAGAGACGTCCCAGCTCAAGGAGAGAAGTAATTCACCATTCCTTCACAATTTTATTCAATTCAGACACCCAAGGGATTGGATGATGCCTACTACATTGGAGGAGTGATTTTCAGTACTTAGTCTATTGACTGAAATGCTGATGTCTTCCAGAAACACCGCCACAAACACATCCAGAAATGTTTTACCTGCTATCCATACATCCTTTGGCCCAGTCACATAGAATCAATCATTATAATTGGTTAATTCAGTAAAAGACCAGAATGGAAATGTCTTCTCCTACCACCAGTTTACCTTGTCTTGTCCACAACTATCTTCAGATATTACCAGGTATAAATATAGACACATTGTTTCCTCTTTCCTCATTCAATTTCTGCTAGTCGTGGTCTCTGCTTTTTTATTCTACATCACATTTTTCTTTATGCTTTGCCTGATGATAAGAATTAAACCTGATACTCAAAGAGAACAACTGATTTGTCTACTGTAGAGAAAATATCTGAACCAGGAGTCGATCCCAAGTCGCCTGAATCTCTACCTGCATGCAGTATGATAATATTACCAAGATTATTGGAAAATTCATATTATTGCATAAATCATGTAGACAGATATAAATATCTACTTCAACGCAGATAAGATGACTATAACGTTAGTAATCTAAGCAAAAATGGGCCTTTTTTTCAAAATCTAGAATCTATATATAGAATGTGGATGGAGTATATACATATATTCAAATTATATTATTATTTTGATAAGGAATCAGGAAAAATAGCCATTTTACTGATTTTCCATTTTATAACATAACATAGTATACATGTGCACAGTAGGCAACCAGATATTCCATATAAATGGCATTTTGCCTTGTTTTTCTGAATATATGCATGTGTGTATATATGCATGTGTGTGTATATATATAAATACATATATACATATGTATATGTATATACATATATAAATGTGTATATAAGTTTGATATACACACATGCATATATTTGTTTTTATGCATGCATTACTTATTATTAAATTATTATTTATTTAGTATCTGTAGTTTCTGTCAAGTCTTTAAGTAATCCTCATTTTCCTTTTATTTTCTTTGACCCATGGCTAAATTTAGAACCATAGCATTTGCTTATTGCTGAAGTAGTGATTCAAACAGAAGGTAACTGCATTTCCAAGAAATAAAATAAGACTGAAATAGCACAGAGGAAAATTTTTGGCACTATAGGTTGTGTAGTGAAATCATGAGAAATCTTTACATGTTCTCAAGGACAATATTCTTTGGTATTATGTGATACACGGAGAGTAAGAGAAACTAAAACCTCTCCCAAGCAAAGGATCTTTATAGCTCCTGGATCCATGTAAGTTTGATAAACTCTGATTGCCTAGGGAAGAACAAAAGTCTGCTGCGGGCAGAGAGATATCTATAAATGACATCTTGAGATGCCTTATGTGAGTCTAATACGCTCACGTCATTCAGTGCTCTTACACATATCCATTCAGAGGGATTAAGCAAGAAATATTTCTCTGGAAAGTTGTGTTAATTCCATTTCCAATATAAAACGTATTTCAAATTATCAGGTACTTAAAAAAATTAGTAGAATTTCGGTAGAAACATATTTTTATCTATAGCATTTGACTGGAATATGACAAAATAAAAATATTGATAACTAGCTTTATTAAATATATCATAAAAGGCTAAAACCTATATGGCACATATAAATCTTTGCATTCTCCCAGGTATTTCATTTCACAAATTGACCTCCTTGACCTTTTCTGCTTAACAATTTGAAGTTGTTACATAGAATGGAATGAATTATACTACCATACTTTATAGTACTCATAATTTAAAATTTAAAACTCATTTAACAGAAAAGTATGAATATTTCCAATATTAAGGGCAATGCTAAAATTTTTCTTGAATTATGTCTGAATTACAGGTGATGTTTAAAGAGAAAAGATGGTTTCTGAGTATTATTCCAGCAGTTGTTCTTAAACCTTAAATATCCCATAACTTAACTCTTGGCCTTTCTATATGACCCAAATACTCTGGCTTGTGCATTTATTCTTGGCTGTCATTTGAACTCCCTCAAACTTGTAATTGATTCCTGAGGGCTTGAGGGTGAATTACATTTACTTTTACTTTTTTTTTTTTTTTTTTTTTTAACAATGAAGGAAAGGGAGAGAGAGAATCCCAAGTAAACTCCATGTTCAGCACAAAGCCTGACATGGGGCTGTATCTCAGGACCCTGAGGTCATGTCCTGAGACAAACCAAGAGTCAGACACTTAATTGACTGAGCCATTGAGGGGCCATGGATTACACTTACTTTTTAATTAATATTGCTTAGGGGAAAATCACAACTTTAGAAAATTGATTATAATAATTCTCTTTTCTTTCACACAGGAATCCAGAAAGAATTTATCATAAAGTTATAAAATTTGACCAGTTTATTAACTGATTACTCACCAAATGAATAAAGTCAGAAAACTTGTTTTTTTTTTAAAGAATGTATTTATTCATTTGACAGACAGAGATCACAAGCAGGCAGAGAGGCAGGCAGAGAGAGAGCAAGGGAAGCAGGCTCCCCGCTGAGCAGAGAGCCCAATGCAGGACTCGATCCCAGGACCCTGGGATCATGACCTGAGCCGAAGGCAGAGGCTTTAACCCACTGAGCCACCCAGGCACCCCATAAAATCAGAAAACTTCTGGGTGGTAATTAGAGAACTAGGACTATATATGCAACATCCCTAAAGCTCTATCCGATTTTTGGGTCTGGATCCAATAAGAAAAATACGGTACTCTCAGGAAACCCACTTTACCATATACTTGCAAAATTGCATTGGGTAAATTTTTATTCCAAAGAAACTAAGACAGTTTATACAGTGGCTAAGCCAAGAGCACTGCTTGGGGAATTTAACTGTTTTGCTCAAGCTATCACTGGCCATCTGTTATTGAAGAGAGGTCTTTAGAGCCTGAATTATCTAGGCAGGCTTAGGCTGTTGAAAGAATAACTTGGCTAAATAGTCAGTTTCCATGTCAATTTTTAAGATACATACTATATAAGGAATGAAGAACAGGTTTTATTATTTCTTAGTGTTGATATTGCATGTCTGAAAGCTTATTCAGACGTAGAAGAATATTCATGTTCCCAATCCCTGTGTCTGTGTGTATGTGTGTGTGTATGAAGATTTTGCTGTGATGGCTGAAGTGTGTTTCTTTTTATTAACACTCATGACATATTTGTTCAGTTTTGAATAGTTTGTAAACACCAACCAAAAAAATATTTAGCAAGTGGTTTAAGAAAATAAACATGTGGCATAGTTTGCCCTGAATTTTGGTTCAGGTTCAAAGGATAAATGCCTCAACATTAAGCACTTCAGAATAGGTACAAAATTTTATTTCTAATTTATTTCATGATGATCTGAAACATCTAGCTCTTTTCTTTGTGTTGAAAAAGAATCTTGAAAAAAAGATTCCCACAGTAAGAGTAATGTTAATGGTGACTATTAGATTAGGTTAAGTTAACAACATTGTTTTGTGAAAATCAAAAGCAGAAATAAATTAACAGGTTATCAAAAATAAATTTTCAAACTACTGTATTATTTCCATGAACAAATCTTTGATGAATAGTTAATTATACTGATATAAAACACTTATTTTTAACCCTTAACATATACTGAGAAAGGAAGTTAAATATTTCATATATATATATATACATATACGCACATATATGTATATATATATAAAGTAGCTCTATTCTTGTGAAATTTATATTGTTATCATTATAGATAAGTCAGGAAAAGATACTTATTTCACTGATTTTCCTCTATTATGACAGAGTGAGCATATATGGGGATACTGGGTGGCCAGATGTTCCAACATATGGGTATTCTGTTTTTTTTTTTTTTTTGATTATATGCCAAACATCGATCAGAGTGCTCAGGAAAATAACATTTCTGAATAAATGAATGAAAAGAACAAAAACAGAAGCATTTTAGATATGACATTTTTACTACATTTAAAATAATACTTATGTCATTTTATTTGATGAAATGATTCTATATAGTTATAAAGTAGTCATTGTCAAACTACACCAGGAGTTTCCATATGTAGGGACTGTCCTCCCATGTTTACCAAGAGGCAACAGTAAGGGGAATAAATAGGAATACGAAGGTGGATGATGACATTTCATCACAAACAAGTCTGATGGTATCATTTGTTATCATATCCAGTCATTGAAAATATGCCAATTCTTGCTCATCAATAAAATTTTATTTTTTTTCCAACAACTCAGATAATGGATTTTACCTGGAATTTTGTAAAATGATTTAATTAAATAGGACAATTTATAACAATTTGAGTCAATATGCCAATGGAAGAAAAGACACAGGTGCTTTTATCTTTATATTCTTTGGCAAATATCTAAGGATCCAAATGTCATTTAAAAAGTTTCAAAGGGCATTTTTATATGAAAAAGCATTTTCAGTATTAAGGCCTGATATTTTTATGTAAATTTAAGTGAGAATGACAAATTAAAAAATTTGAAGTGTTATTTTATCAAAAAGGTTTTTTTAAATTTAGCTGATGTAGTTCAAATATCCCTCTACTTTTTCTTTTTTAAAGTATGAAACACTTCATAAATTTGGTGACATCCTTGTGTAAGGGCTGTGCTAATCTTCTCCTTATTGTTCATAGTTTAGCTTAAGTGTTGCCAAAGTGAGCACTCTCTTTTCCTTTCATGACAATACATTCTTTTGTCTTTGAGATTTAAGCTCACAGTGCCTGTTCAAAAAAACAATATGGAAGGAAACCTAATGAACTTACAGAAAATGTTGATTTTGGACAGGTGAAAGAATGAAATGATCTGACGTACTTGTTATAAATGCATATGATGAATTAGTCTGCTGCATTTAATAATATGCTTTATCCCTTTCAATTAAAGCTATTATGCACAGACTCAAGTACTTTTAAAGATTAAATGTTATGTGGATAGATAGAAAAATGATACTATCATTGCATTCCACGCTCAACAGTATTTTGCACTATTTCAAAAGGTAAAAGTTTATATTCTTATTTATAATTTTTGTTATGGTTTAAAACTGAACCTGTGACAAAACATGCCAAATTAACCTTCAAAATATGGGAAATATTGGGGGGCCTGGATAGTTCAGTCCATGAAGCATTTGCCTTTGGCTCAGGTCATGATCCCAGTGTCCTGGGATAGAGCCCCACATCAGGCTCCCTGCTCAGAGGGGAGCATGCTTTTCCTTCTTCCTCTGTTGCTCCCTCTGTTTGTGTTTGATCTCTCTTTCTCAGATAAATACATAATTTTTTTAATAAGATATGGGAAATATTTTATGCATAAGGGTATCATGTGTTCTGCCAAATTTTATTAGTTAAAAAAAGTTCATACTGTTGTGATAAAATAATGATGGGATATTTGAGTTTATTTTGAAGAAAAGGAATGCATATAGGTGGCATACATTCCTTTTAGAGGGCTGCATATTGAAAAGCAAAGATGATAAAAAGTAGTTAGACTTTGATCTCAATTCAGCATCAAATAGGATAAATTAACTTTACTTAAAGTGATATACACAGATTATTATTAATATTTCTTTTTTTTTTTTCAAAGTGTGTCTCTAAAGATAGTACATGTCAGGGCAGAGCTTTTTTTTTTTTTAAGATTTTATTTATTTGATAGACAGAAATCACAAGTAGGCAGAGAGGCAGAGAGAGAGGAGGAAGCAGGCTGTCTGCAGAGCAGAGAGCCCAATGCGGGGCTCGATCCCACGACCCTGGGATCATGACCTGAGCCGAAAGCAGCGGCTTTAACCCACCGAGCCACCCAGGTGCCCCTATTAATATTTCTAATGAGGGCGCCTTGGTGGCTAGGTGGGTTAAAGCCTCTGCCTTCAGCTCAGGTCATGATCCCAGGGTTCTGGGATGGAGCCCCACATAGGGCTCTCTGCTCAGCGGGGATCCTGCTTCCCCCCCACCTCTGCCTGCCTCTCTGCCTACTTGTGATCTGTGATCTCTGTCTGTCAAATAAATAAATAAATAAATAAATAAATAAATAAATAAATTTCTAATGGCACTACTGCATATATTTAGTGGGATTATCCAGAAGCAACTAATTAGGAAAAAACATTTCAAACATAAATATAAGGATATCTTATTTATTTTTATTTATTTGCTTGAGAAAGAGAAATAGCAAGTGAGAGAGAGAGAGCAAGAGCAAGAAATGGGGGCAGGTGGGGGTGGGGCAGAGGGAGAAGTAGAAGCAGACTCCCTGCTCAGCTGGGAATCTGATGTGGGGCTCAATCCCAGGACCCCGGGATCATGACCTGAGCCAAAGGCAGACACTTAGCTGACTGAGCCACCAGGCATCCCTATAGGATATTTTAAAGGGGTATATTTATGAAAAGTCTCTAATTATTAATGCAGTTTCTCTAAATGTCTATAGTTTCAATTTGGAACTATTAACATAAGAAACTAAAGTCTTGGGACGCCTGGGTGGCTCAGTTGGTTAAGCAGCTGCCTTCGGCTCAGGTCATGATCCCAGCGTCCTGGGATTGAGTCCCACATCGGGCTCCTTGCTCGGCAGGGAGTCTGCTTCTCCCTCTGCCTCTGCCTGCCTCTCTGTCGGCCTGTGTTCTCTCTCTAATAAATAAATAAATAAAAATCTTAAAAAAAAAAAAAAAGAAACTAAAGTCTTATTTTACGTAATTGGCTTTCCTATGAAAACTATAACTACCTTTGAGGAATTCTGCCTTTGTACTTGATTAAATAACAACAACAACCAAAGTACAATGCCCCACAAAGTAAAAACACAGAAGTCATTTACATATGGGGACTCACCTCACTTCAAGATTATTCTTGTGAAGCCTACAGTAAAATTCACTCCACTGACTCTCCATTGCCCTACTTTTGTCATTATACTCTTAAGCCTTTAATGAGATGTTAGGTATTCTTTCTCTCAAGTCAAACACATTTTACTTGATAAAGACATGTAGAAAAGTGTGTGTGTGTGTGTGTGTGTGTGTGTGTGTGTGTGCGCGCGCATGTATGTCTCTGTGCGTATATGTCCGTCTATGTTGGCTGATCCTTCTATAATGTCCTATTTTACATGTTGATGGCAACGTGTTGTTATAAACTAAGCCTCAACCTCAGTGAGAGCACAGGGCACAGGTAACAATGATGACAGTTGTCAACTAGTTATTGTGGGGGATTTCCTGTGGGTCATTGCATGATGGGTCAGAGAGAAGGCAGAACCAAATGTATGGAGAGACCCTTGGGATACAAATCAGAGAAGATAGTACTTCATTTTAGGTGTGAGCCACAAATTCATGAAATAAGTATAATTTCCATTTTAAAAAAAGGAAACTGATTTCAGGAAGTTTAAAGCATTCATCTAGAGTTCTATATATCAGAAGCAGGATGTTAACTTTTAACATCCTGTGTTATCAAAACTATCAAATATTCTGAGAAGTTTAAAAACAGACAAAACCAACAAAATCTCCCTTCATATTGGCGTGGCTTCTCTATCCTAGACATGTTTTCCATTTATTCTTGACAGATGTCAACCACCAGGTTTTATTCCTGGTATCTGTTATTAGTTTAATCTCTTCTTCCATCCACTGTTCAAGATTTAAAACTATGTTAATTAGCAAAAGCTTAACACATACGATCATTTGGAGTTCTAGAAAGGTAAGGGGATCATACTTTGACAAACAAAAATTAAAGGAAAACTATCTGGAAAAGACAAAAGTGCTGAGGAAATGAGCCAATAAATGTTTCTCAATAATCTATGTGCATAAACATCCAAGAAAGAGGAAGATAAATATAAATACTGTAAAATCATTATTCGAGATACCCATTCTCTGGTTTTCTTTTCTTTTTTTTTTTTTTTTTAAGATTTTACGTATTTATTTGACAGAGATCACAAGTAGGCAGAGAGGCAGGCAGAGAGAGGAGGAAGCAGGCTCCCCGCTGAGCAGAGAGTCAGATTCAGGGCTGGATCCCAGGACCCTGGGATCATGACCTGAGCTGAAGGCAGAGGCTTTAACCCACTGAGCCACCCAGGCACCCCCATTCTCTGGTTTTCTTAAACTGAGACTCTGCCTTATATTTTCATAAAGGAAATACATAAACATAAACTATAATCAGGTATGAACTTCAGTATCTCTGCTAAAAACAAATATATTAATTAAGAAAAAATACAGCAGAGTCATTTTAGAAAACATTTATTTGATGACAATAACTCCAGAATTATAGCAGCCTTACTGAGAGCTTTTTCACTTGCCTCTTCTCTACAGCAAGGTGGTACAGAAAGGATCTAGAGGCTTAGCACTTGAAAGAGGAAAGGTGGAAAACCTATTAATTACTCTTAATTATCAAAAATAGAATACATAAAGTGACTTTCACACTCTTGAGTGTAAAACACATCAAAAATTACCAATAGACATCCTCCTACAGCTATAATTCACTCACTTGATTTTACAGAGTCCTCAATGTGCCTGTTTTCCTTGGTCTACCTATTTCTCCTCTCCCCATCACTCATTATCCCTATTATTCCTCTCCCATCAACTCTTCAATTGGCACATTTCCATACTCCCCATTATGCTTACAAATAATCTCATTAAAAGAGTACAGCTCACCAAAGAGCACTTGTTACATCAAGGGTGGAACTGACATCAGGCTCACTTCTCTATGGGCAGTATTCAAGTGCTTTACTGGAAATATACCCTCAGATCTGGTTGCTGCTCAGTGGTTAAGTACACAGCTACATTATTGAGATCAATTATTGCCTGCCTGAGCTAGAAAACAGTTTACAACCTAATGAGAGGGTGAAAAGAATAGTGCTCAGTGATCATTGACTGAAATATCAAGGACCTCTTGTGTCAAAGTGCTAACAGCGTAAAATCTAACAGCAATAGGGTCTCAAGATCCTATGCTGATTTCCTAGTGGTATTTATTCAGTGTAATATCAAAGACATATGCAATCTTGGTGACTTCATGGACTGTAAAGACCCAGTTAGCAGCATAGCCAAGAAATTAAAAGGTGGCAAATACTTCATGATTAAATTCCCATTTCCCATTCTTGATTCTGTTTACTATTTCTTTTGATCCATTTCTTCTCTCACACTTTTTTAAAATTTTTAAAAATTTTTTAAATTTTTTTAATTTTTTTATAAAATGTATATATATTTTTTTATAAAATGTATATAATGTAACCCCATCACCCTCTCCTGACACCCCTCCCTCCCGCCCCCCTCAGTTTGTTTTATGACATTAAGAATCTCTTTTGGTTTGTCTCCCTCCCGATCCCATCTTGTTTCATTTCCTCATACTTTTTAATATCAGAGGAAATTGGATATACTTGTAAAATGATGATTTTCGTTTGAAATGAAAAACACACCCACCAGAATTCCAGGTTGAATAACAGCTAACTACCACAGAAAAGGACACACACACCTCCTCACTCAAGTACCTCCTGCCAAGAGAACTAGGGCTTCCTGCTTGCTTAGATAACAGGCTGGCACATCACACACTTGCACTTTTGAAGAGTGGGTGGTAGTGAAGGGAAAGCAGCAGGGGTGGGGGGTGGTGTGGGGAGGATTCTTGATAGAAGATGAACTGTATACAAAAGGGTCAAGAGAGCAGGGCCAAGTTAATGGCAGAAGGTAGAATGCAAGTTCTGGCAAGCTAATTTTATTTTTGTCTGCACAGTACATTTGTAAAATTACAAAAAAGTAAATTTTGTTTCACAGATGCCTGCTGTGTAATATTGAATTTGGTTTCCTTGCTCAAGAACAGAATTTACCTCTTGATTAAGCCCTTACTTTTAAAGTCAAGTAATCCTTTTCATAGCCTGAAAGTCACTTGAGCTTTAAAATACAATGATTTTCCTTTCCAGGAAGAAAAGGTTACATAGCAGTGAAACTATTTCAGCACTTAAATATTCTACAAAAGCCAACATACTAGACCAATTCTAGCAATCCCATCCTCAATCAAATGGAGAGATAAATTATTCTTTTCCCTAAACCCACCTACTTATCTTAAGGGAGTCTGAAAATTCTATCACTACCTTCAGCAGTATTTAAGATCACGCCTAGGGGCGCCTGGGTGGCTCAGTGGGTTAAAGCCTCTGCCTTCGGCTCTGGTCTTGATCCCAGGGTTGTGGGATGGAGCCCCACATCGGGCTCTCTGCTCTGCAGACAGTCTGCTTCCTCCTCTCTCTCTCTCTCTCTCTCTCTCTGCCTACTTGTGATCTCTGTCTGTCAAATAAACAAATAAAATCCTAAAAAAAAAAAAAGATCATGCCTATGTCTCATCAATCGGGGAATGCTAACTTATAAGCATTTTCTTTGCAATTAACCAAATCTGATAATTAGCAAATGATTTTCAAGGGAAATCTGTAATGTATAATTCCAAAAAGTACTTATTTGTAAAAAATAATATAAAAGTGAATCAGCAACTAAATGTAAGGGAGTCTTAAAAGAGGATTAAGTTCCTTAGTTTCTGTGATCAATGAATAATTTTTAAATTAAAATTTCTTATAATATTTAAATAATATATAACAAATTAAAATTAAACTCATGTACTACATCTAAATAGCATGAAACCCACAAAAACTTTACAGAATATAGCACAATATCCTAGATGAGAAAATAAATTAATGAGTTTTTGATGAGAATGATGCTTTCCTTTCTATATCCCAAATTTTATAATTTTTAATAAGGGATATTTTTATAAGACCACTAGAACTTTGAGTATATTAATTAGCAATACTGACACTAGTACTACTGGGTAGTGCTGTCTACCATTTCCTCCAAATATTGTCAGGATTTTCTCTAATGGTTACTTAGGGAACTACAATAATTCTGAGCACATTTCTGTTCCACAAGATTACTTCCTAATTTTCTCCTCCAAGAAAGCTCAGAATATGACAGGAAATTTCAGGTACAATTAAAACAAATATTAGTGCAAATCTTAATGAACATAAGCATTCATTGTGACCAAAGCCCTTCACAATTCTGATTTAAAAAAAAAAAGATTTTATTTATTTATTTGCCAGAGAGAGACAGAGAGAGCCTGTGTGAGAGACAGCACAGGGAGGAGGTGTAGCAGAGGGAGAAGCAGACTCCCCGCTGAGCAGGGAGCCCAGTGTGGGGCTCAATCCCAGGACCTTGGAATCATGACCTGAGCCAAAGGCAGATGTTTAACCTACTGAGTCAATGCCCCAAAAATTCTGCTTTAAAACAACCCTGGAAACAGAATTGTGAAAGAGAGAGTTTCCTTTTTTCTCTTTTAAATATTTTATTTATTTATTTGACAGACAGAGATCACACAAGCAGGCAGAGAGGCAGGCAGAGAGGGGAGGGGAGAAGCAGGCTCCCTGCCTAGCAGAGAGAGCCGGATGCGGGACTTGGTCCCAGGACCCTGGGATGGTGACCTGAGCTGAAGGCAGCGGCTTAACCCACTGAGCCACCCAGGCGTCCCCCTTTTTTCTCTTTTAAATCATTGTTTCCATTTTAAAATTCATATTAACAAAATAACAAGGGTTTTGGTTGATTCTAAGTCAAATACTGTAGCTATTTTATCTAAAATATTGGATCTGTACCTATTTCTGTAATAGCAAACAAATTTTTAAAAATAAAATTATATTTTGATTGACCTTAAGTTAATTATTTCACTAAGTATTCGAATCAGAAGTATGGTAGGTCCCAGCAGGATTGAGTAATAACCCGTCAGGAGCACAGTTAGGAAGCAGGGTGGCAAGCATGTGCTCCTGTGGTTTGTGTACTCTTCAACTACACCTAGTGGGGTGGACTGTTAAAACCTGAAAAGCAGCTTGTGCCCTGGCCTGGCATAAAGCTGTGCTTTTTTTTTTTTTTTTTTTTAATATAGGTGCCTCTGCCTCTCTAGGCCAAGAGTCTCTGGCTACCCCAAGAGCAGGGATGAAACATTTGTGCACAGGTAACATACAAACTCACAGCAGCCCTGATAATGGAACAAAATTTTATTGTGTGATTATAAGATACAACCATGATTTCAAGGGCCATTAACCAAAGCAGTTAATAATAAATACATTTGTATGTGTGTAATTATGTGTGTGTGTGTGTGTGTGTGTATGTGTGTAGTTAATGTATTTTATATAAATATATTGTGTGATTTCTTACTAGAATATAATTTCCTTGAGTTCAGGGAATATATATGATTTATAATGGTAGCCTTTACAAGTCTGAGCTCAGATCTGAAAAAACAAACATTTCTGTAAACAAACATATTTAAGAATACACAACACATATATTTATTCAAAATACTCTCACAGGAGGGAGACAAACCAAAAGAGACTCTTAATGTCATAAAACAAACTGAGGGGGGTGGGAGGGGGAGAGGGGTTGGGAGAGGGGGGTGGGGTTACATTATATGTTTAAATTAAAAAGCTTAAATAAAAATTAAATAAATAAATAATAAAATATTTAAAAATAAAAAAAATACTCTCACATACCCATGATTTTTAATCTGTATACTAACAAAATCCAAATCCTCAAATAAATGATAGCAATTATTTTTATCTCATTTGTATCTTTTTGATATCTATGTAATATATACATATATGGTGGTGGATTGTTTCTGACTTTCAGTTTGTAGCTGTGACACTAGGTAACAATGTATCGGCATAGATTATGCTTAAATCATACAAACTACCTTTAAAATGAGAGAAGCATTAAATATATAATTAGAATAAGAACTCAGTTTGAGAGAAACCAATTATATCCCATTTCTTAAAAGATATTTGATTTTTATTATATTTCTTTCTGATTGTAATAGCCAACAATGATTGCATATTGCAAATAAAAATAATGTAAATTAACCTTATCATTACCTCACTCTTTGTAGTATCCTGGGTTCTGTTTATTTCAGGATTTTTTCTCTATGGGTTAGAAGAATGAATGGGTCATGGTTGGTAGTGGGAGAATGAGGTAGGGGCAGTTTGAAAGTAGAAAGAGAATTGTGTAAAACTGGAAATTTGCATTTTGTATCCATATGTTTATTTAACCTTATCTTTAAGAATTTCTTAAATTGATAATCTGCAAAGTAACATTTTACAGTGGCACATTTTTTAATATTTTTATGTTACCAAGTTATTGTTTCGTGAGGTCAAACATGAGGTGATGAAACATTTCCTAAAATTAATTTCTACTTGTAAAAACTCTAGGTTTTTAGAAGACATGTTTGTTCACAGTCTTGGTACATAGAGCTATTCTATTCTGGGGGGGAGTTCAGGAATATTTATTGTTTTAGAGAAATAAATGAACATGAATCATCAAAGTGTCACTCTCATTTCACCCATGCAGAGTTTCATCCTCTAACATCAGTATGTAGATGGTACATCATTTGTGATGATTCATTAATTTTTTGCACAAGTAACATTCCACAGAACCTCACTGGGAGGAGCTATTCTGTTATTGTGATGTAAGCTGTTTACTTAATATAATTATTTTTTACATGTGAAGAGTATATTCTAGTCCTATCTTCTGAGAATAGGTTTTCATTTCTAATAAATATATTTAAGGAATTTATCAATAACATTATAACATACTAATACATTAATAGCCATATCTTATTTATAATCGTACAAACTCTACGTGTGTGTGGAATTTATTTTTTTCTATTCTAACATTTAATGAAAAAGTCTATTTATTTTATGGCAAATTGTTATAACTTGATAATCTTTGACAATTTTGCCTTTTCATAAAACAAAATGGGACATTTCATTGTTTTTCTGTGCTCTTTATCAACTTATGTAAGAGGTAGCCATAGCTCCAAGTTAGAAAGTGAAACATGAGAATGTAGGTCTTGTATCTTCACGTGGATTCTTTGATAATTTTTTTCAGTTTTATTCATAGTTATTAGTTAGTCACATATTGAGTCAAATTTGCATAAATATGCCCCAGGAGATGGTCTATTTATTTGACTTTTTAATAGACTCAACAGAAATCTCAGGGTCTGTCTCAACTGCTTATTCCCTTTTAAGAACCTGCTTCTATTATATATATCATGTTCTCTTTGTTCTGGTCATTTTAAATGTTCACCACAGATTTTCCAGATAAAATTTTCACATTGCCTTTTCTCACAGAGTGAAAAAAACTGTTAACATTTGCATCTACACTTTTTTTTTCAGCTGAGAAATAATCTTTAAGAGATTACTTGAGGGGCACCTGTATGGCTCAGTGGGTTAAAGCCTCTGCCTTCGGCTCAGGTCATGATCCCAGAGTCCTGGGATGGAGCCCTGCGTGGAGCTCTTTGCTCAGCGGGGAGCCTGCTTCCTCCTCTCTCTGCCTGCCTCTCTGCCTACTTGTGATCTCTGTCTGTCAAATAAATAAATAAAATCTTTAAAAAAAGATATTACTTGAAAATTGCCTTTAATATGTTGATCCAATTACATTTCTCATATAATTTGTGACCCATGAGTTGTGTCTTTGATAATCCATGTTTGTTATATTCATACTCTGTTTTTAATTCTATAAGCTATGTCCTGCATAATGGGATATTTTTTCCTTATAGAGTATAGACTTACATATCACTGGTTCAGTTTACTCGTTTTCATTCTGCTCTTTACTGCAAAAAGAGTATTTAGTTAGTATTTCTTTAGTGTTTCATTAAATTTTAATTTTAAGAATCATTTCATTTTCTTCTCATCCTTGCCTTTTCATTTTAGCAGGCTCCCTGTGCATACTTTCAGTAACTTTACAGGAGTTATATCTTTAAAATGGTATCTATGATTCCACAGAGTTTTAAAAAAAATTCTCTATGAATGTGGTAAATAATTTCCAAGTATCTCTCCTCTTATAAAACTTACCTCTAAGCTTCACTGCTTTCAAAATCTAAAATATTATTCAGAGAATACTTGCTTCCTTTTTAATTAGGAAAATTATAACATGGAGAACTATTATCAAAGGTTCAAAGTATGCGGAAATGATAAAAATAAAAATAGAAAGAAAAGAAAAGCAAAAAAGGAAGGAAAGAAAGAAGGAGAAGATTGAAAGAGAAACATTAACAAATCTAAACATGGAAAAAGAAAACTTAAGAGGAAAATATATGGCTGTGAAATATTAAATAATAAGAAATAATAAGAAATATCTGTTATATTCTACTTGCCATCACGGATGGTCATTACTGAATTATGTCATAATAATACACATTTAAAGAGAAATTTATTTTCACATCCAGCATTTTCAGTATAAATAGCCTTGCTGAACAATATTTTTAATTAAAATAAAAGAAGAAAGAAAAACATGGCAGTTGGAATGCCATACCAAATGATTTATGCCAGCTAGTTCCTGGTAGTTACAAAATGGAGGAGCCATTACTCTAAGATATACAGAATTATCATGGCCAGTTAAAATTTTAAAATATTGTTGGCAAACTAATTATCAAATTGTTGATTAAGTGATTTAAAAGACAGTTTTTTTGAAAATTAAATCTGAAACTTGTAACTATTGCATTCTAACTTTTTTATACACTAACAACTAATCTTTGTAAAATATGACCATTACTTTTGCCGTTATTTTTAAATATGCGTACATGATTTCCAAATTATATATGTATGTGTATTTGTATCTCCCAGAGAACATGTATGTGTATGAAATTTTAGAGAAAGATAATAAATAGATTAAATAGAGAGTAGATTAAAATGTATAGTATATATCTTATGTTTATACCAGATGTACATTGAGGAATATGCTCAGATCCAAATTCCATTACAGTCCAAGTCATCTTGGACAGTTTAGGTCATCATACTGTATCTCAGCTTCTTCACCTATACATGGGTATAATAATGGTATCTAACTCACAGGGTTGCTGTGAAATTATAATGGTTAATATGAATAATTTTGTAGAGAACACGTTTTTGCCATTAATTTCATTTTTAAGTCCTAATAAATATACTCTATTATATTTGATGTATTAAGTAGTTAAATCTATTAATGTACAATATACAATAGTTACTGTTTTTAAAAGTACTAAATTTTATTTAAATAAATACAGTGTTTATCAATTTTCTTACAATATAACCTGTACAAAATATATTCATTCTGGTTTTAATGTGATATAAATTATCAATTCATAAAATAGTCACGATTTTAGGCAAAGAATAAAATGTTCTTTAGGCAAAGAAAAAAATGATAATAATTGATGAGGGAACAGAAGGCAAGCTGAAGACAAAGCAGAAGCTGACATCCCATAATTCCTTCCCTGCATGGGATATATGTGACATTCCTCAGGTACTCCTTGCTGCATTAAAGCTAAGGAAAGGAAAACAAGTATCTCCAATTAATGAACAAAAAAGCATATTATGTCATTTTAAAACTCATCCCATTGTTCCAGTAATTCAAATTCCTAATAAATGCTTTCAATATATTCAATATTTCAATATATTCTTCTTGGAAGTCAACAATTCTTTATTTTTTTACTGCATAAATTTATTCCAAAGAATATTGCCAGATTATCTGATCCTATTTTAATTTACACACCCAAATTCTAAGGAATTTTTTGCAATAATTAAATTCCTATTTTTCCTAGTAAAGCAAATAAGTTATACTACACAAAGAACAATAGAAAAAGACATAGTTGTGGAAAAATATTTCTACTGAAAACTTAAATTTCTGACAGAGGCCCCGGACTAGTTGCTTTTAGAAATGTAAAACCATTATAGAAAGGTAAACAGAGAAATTTGCTAAGATGCTAACTTTTCCCTGGTGCTTCTGAAATTAAGTTATTATGCAATGTGACACATGTCCTTTGGAATCCTAGCAAAGCAATTTCATAGTAAGGAATATATCTTATGTCCTCATGTAAAGCTATTTGACAATGGGGATTTTAATTTCCTTAAAGAAAACAGATCTCTCTTTTTTACACTCATTGAAACTCTTAGATATGCTGAAATATTCTATGTAAAGAACAGAAGACAAAAAAAAAAAACAACAAAAAAGGCTAAAATGTACAGAAAAGTATTACATAAGTATATATACACATACACAGATATTTAACAGCCTGTCAGTTCAATAAACATAACCAGAAGAAATATTTAGCCTCCTATTGCTGTTGAATAAAAGGCTGATGTTTATATATTTCCAAAATAAGAAGACTGAGATGTTTTCTGTACAAAAGTATATTGTCTCAACATAAAATGTGATATTTCATACTGATAAATCAGAACAAATTAATTTACAAAAGTGTAATGTACTTGTCTTGAAATTTTAATTTTCTTCTCTTAGTAAATAGGTGGTTATCTTTTCTGTAAACAACTATTCAATAGTTGACAACCAAAATTAGTGGTTAGTAATTGAAGAATAATCTAAAAATGATTCCCATTATTTGAATACTCCTGAGCAAGAAATAGGTATGAAAATCAATTATTTTACCAATACTGCTTACCTAAAGTTCATATATTGTAATTTTGTAGATATATTGTTAACATGGAATTTCCTCAAGGTGATAAAATCTCTCTATACCCTGTAAATCATCTTTAGAAGTAGGCATGGAGAGGAGAAGGCAGTTGAGGGAAGTTGGAAGGGGAGCTGAACCATGAGAGATTATGGACTCTGAAAAACATTCTGAGGGGCGGGAGGTGGGAGGTTGGGGGAGCCAGGTGGTGGGTTTTATGGAGGGCACGTATTGTGTGGAGCACTGTGTGGTACATAAACAATGAATTCTGTTACACTGAAAAGAAATTAAAAGAAAGAAAGAAAGAAAGAAAGGAAATGGGCATGATTCTAAATTGAAAAAGGGGACCTGTGGGGTATAACAGAATCCCTAAATGGGAGGATATGATCTCACAGACCTGGCCAAGGTGGTCATAAAGGTATTAGGAGTTCATTTCAAGGTCTCAGTGGGTGTAATTTATTCATCCATGTGTTCACTGAGCTATTCATTCATATATTTATTCTTTCAACAAATATCCATGGTGGCACTGTGATATGATGTGAACTGCTTATTATAATCCATGGAATAGATGATGAAGAATGCAGACAAGGTCTTGCTCTCTTTGGAGGTTAGACTCTTAGAGGAATACAGCCAGCAAGCAATACCAAAGTAATAAGCATTGATCATGCATAGTAATGTAATTTATTGTGAAAATGAAAGTGGGTAAAATAACAGTGTCTCATGGGATATGACTATTAGACAAGAAGGTTAAGACTTAACAACTTAAAGAAATGGCACTTGAGCTGGAGCCTGAATGAAAGGAGAGAGCCATGCAAGGATCTGATGGAAGAATGTCCCAGACTGAAAGGACTGCAAGTGCAATGAACTTAGTAGGAAGACTCCTGGGATATCTGTGGAACAAAAAGAAAATACATATGACTGAGGTTGTACAGCATTTGGTTACTGAAATAAATATTGTTAAGTGATTTGGGGAGATTTTAGCTGGAGAGTGGGAGTTCCCAAAATATATCCAAAAGTTAAATTTAAGCCTGTATCATTTGCCAAACATTGTTCCATGGACTTGATCCATATTAAAATATTTCTCAAAAATCCCTCTTGAGAGGTACTATTATTATTTCTGGGTGAAAAATATTGGAAGTTTTTAAATATTAAGAAATTTCTCCCCAAATTGCATCTCTTGTAAAGGGCCAGGGAATGAACTTCAGAGTCTGAATCCAAAATTTGCACATATAACCACTCTGCTAATCTGCCTTCTTTTAAGTTTTACAAAGGTCACTAAAAGGATAATTGAAGAAGAGTTTATTGTAGGGATATAAAAGTAGATACAGGATGCTATGTACAGAATGTTTGTCCTCCCCACATTCATATGTGGAAGTCCTAATCCCCAGTGTGATGGCATTTGGAAGTGGGACTTTTGAGAGATAATCAGATAAAGATTATGGAGTCCTTATTAATGAGATTGGTGCTCTTATTAAAAAAAATACAGGAGAGAGATTATCTTTCCCTTTCTCAGTCACATGAGGTTATAGGGAGAAGGTAACTGTCTACAAGCAAGGAAGCTGACCCTCACCAGATGACCTAATTTGCTGGCACATTAATCTTGGACTTCCCAGACTCCAGAACTATGAGAAATAAAAATGTGTTAATTAAGCGACCCAGTCAATGGTGTTTTGTTATAACAGCCTGAGCAGACTAAGATACAAAGATACTACTAGTCTGAGATGATAGTTGGTTGTTAGCATATTTTGGAAAAAATCATACATGTAGGACTGTGAGGCAGTTGTAATAATTTTGGTTTATAAAATGAAGAGAGTATTCAAGGAAATCTTCTGTCTCTGGGGGTTAACCAAGCAAACGGGTGGTATTAATCCAGTAGGGGAAGACTGGGGCATGTTTAGAAGCAGGATTGATTTTATTTTAGACATGCTAAATTTCAGGTGCATTTAAGATATCTTAGTAGAGATGTCAAGTCAGCCATGGAGGTAGGGACCTGATATCATCAGCATACTGATTGAGATTAAATTCATGACGGTAGAAAAGATCACCTAGAAAAAGAATAGACAATGACTGAGTCTCAATCAAGAAATAGACATTAGTCAAAAAGGGAAGACCCAATAAAGTTGACAAAGAGCTTTAGACATAGGAAACCAACCAAACGGGTATGATATTATTAAACACAAAGAAAGATACTGTTTAGGAAGAAGGAGTGGTCCCCTAAGACAAAGGCTGACAGAAACTGGAATAAGATACATATCAAGAAGCCATGATAAAGCTTGGTTCGATGAACAAGAAACATTTCAGTCTACTGGAGAAGGTGAAAGACAATATAGAAAGACATGGACAGGATGGGTAGTGGGAAGGCAATGACACAAATTATAAATGCCTATTACGATAAATGTCACCATAAATTTGGTGGCCAAAGGGAATCTGAAGCAATATGAAACTGAGAAAATATTTTTTCAAGAAAAATACCAAAGTATGTTGGATAGAATAAATTCCTTGAGGGATAAATTCAGTAGAGAGGGGAAATTAATGATTAAGAAGAGATAGGACACATTCTGGAAAGAAATCCTTGAGTAATCGATTCTTAAAAATCAATTTTTAGAAGAATAGCAGCTAGTGGTAGTAGACATGGATAGG
>RCUC01116172.1:0-133053 GCA_003697995.1 Taxidea taxus jeffersonii | reverse complement strand
CCCCCCCACACCTCCCACCGGAGCCAGGGACTTGGTGAAGAATGAGGGTAGGGGACAGAACCGCTCCCAGTGCCACAGGGAAAGCACAAATGGGTCCATTTTGCTTTAAGCGACTGTTGTTTATAGGCTATCCCCCGCCTCTGCCCCCGTGTGTGTTTGTCTTTGCGTATACATGTTTGTGTGCAGGAGTTTGGGCCTCATTAGATATGCTTGCAGGGGGGCAGTTGGCACCAGAAGTCTCACAGAAGATTGATCCTGAACTCTCAGGGCTGCTGACACTTGGTGAATCTCCAGACACTGGACTGGGAAACCCTCCTGGTAGCACGGATTCCTCTACCGTCTACTTTTAAATGCAAATGTCATAATTTATTCTGTGTGTGGGTTTGTAGTTTCCACTTGTGCTGTTTGTATGCTGTCCAAGTGACACCTTAATAAACCAAAAATGGCTCCCAAATCACGTCTCTCTAGAAATTATAGTCTCGTGCCACAGAGGAACAAAGAAGACCGAACCACCCAGGGAGCAGACATGAAGCAGCCGTCAGAGATGCCACTGGCTCGCCCCAACTTCCAAGTATATCTTCTTTTTAAAAAAATTATCATATAATGTATTATTTGTTTCAGGGGTACAGGTCTGTGAATCACCAGTCTTACACAATTCACAGCACTCGCCATAGCACATACCCTCCCCGATGTCCCAACTTGCATTTATAACAGATTCTTCTGTGGTCTCCCTGTGCAGTTTCCTATCCCAGAAGCACCTGTCCCAGTGGAGAGAAAAACTCTGGAGACCCTCCACTCTTCCAACCCATGGCAGGGGTCCTGTAGTTGGGCATCACCTCCTTCAGCTTCTAGCAGCCTCCCATTCATTAATGTGGACTATGGAGACTCTAAACCTGGCATTCCTTCTAGGTTCTTCCTCTCTCTGCAACTGTACCTTCAGTCCCACCATCTCAGCACTACCACTCCTCCATCCCTCTTCTATCTAGAATCTCTTTCTCCACTTTGTGCACCTTGTAAATTACTCATCCTTCAAGACTCAGGTAGAGTCTGAACACCCCCCAAATAAAATGGACTGATCCCCTAGTTTAATATAGAAGAATATCTGGGGGCCCATGTTTTGAACTCAGTTATATAGAGGCTTCTATTATCCATTTTACCTAGAATGACTTTGTAACCTTTGATAGACTCGATTGAAGAGATGGAGAATCTACCTGAATTTTCCTTGGTTATCATTTGGTTCAAAAACTGTGTGTTGGAGTGTCTGGATGGCTCATTTGGTTAAGCATCTGGCTCTTGATTTCAGCTCAGGTCATGGTCTCATGGGTCATGGGATCAAGCCCCAAGTTGGGCTCATGATCAGCAGGGAATCTGCTTGAAGTTTCTCTCCCTCTCCCTCTGTGCCTCCCCCCATCACACTCACTCAAGTTCTCTCTCGCAAATAAATAAATAAATATTTTAAAAAAACAAAAAAATCTGTGCCCAATATCATGACTGCCTGCCTCAAATACTGTCTCTAGATCTAGTGTTTACTCAGTGTACTCATCCCCATTCCTCACCACCTCCCTTCCTAGATCTTTTACCCCAAACCAGATAATCCAATGATGAAATTCTTAAAGGGATGAATGTGTCATGGCTTTTGGATGCTCTTGACTGTTATGTCCTCGGAGAAAGGGTAGTACCTTGTACAGAGGAATCCTGGAAAAGGAAAAGGAAACATTGCATCTACTCCTATGCTCTGGTTATGTATGTCTTTCTTGGTTTTAAGGTCTGGCATGGAGCCAGGCCTGATTCTGACCCAAGCATATCTTCTCCTGCTGATTAAAATCTTGGGGTTGAAGGTTCCCACCCTGATCCCAAAGTCTACTCCTTTCTCCTGGCCTGTGACAAACTCTTTCCTTAAAGGATCAACTTGGCCTTCCTGGAGATCATAGCAGAGAAAAAAGCATCAGAATGTAGGAGGCTTGTTTTTAAAGAACCGTATCACTTCTAAAATGGTAAAGAGAAAAGTCAATGTAAATTCCACAAAATCTCTTCTGTATCTGTATTTATTATTATATTTAGATGTGTCTCCTGCATAGATTACAAGTTCCTGAAAGCACTGAGTTTGTCTTTTCCATCCTTGTCTCCTCCAGAGTAGCCATCAGAGTTTCACACAAAGTAGAAACACAATAAATGCTTTTCGGTTGGATTTCTGGACAGATAAGTGGATGAAACAAAGGAAGGCAGAGAACCAGTTCTGGGGTTAGCGAAGCAGCAGAAAGGGAGGCAGAGCCATCTGGTTTCACTGCTTTCCAATGAATTAAAAGTGAGAAACGATATCACTAAAAGATCCAGAAATAACTGAATTCTGAAAATGACAGTGCTTTAAGTCTCTTAGGGAGAAGGGGGATAGAATGATAGAGTTAATGGAAGAGAAGAAAGTTACTGTGATTAATGTCCTCTCTTAAAGATGTTTCATCACAGACTTGTTACTGAGTAACAATCAGCATTAGTAGGAGGACAGTCTGTTCATCTTTCTCACCATCAGCCTGGTTAGTCCCCTTTCTCTGAGCCCCAAACAAAGCACTTTCTCTGTACCCTCCAGCTGCTACACTTTCCCTAGTAACACCATCTGGGCTTTGTCAAGGGAGGTCTAGTGCAGAGATGGCATTTGGGAGCTGAAAGCAAGGAGAAAGATTATTCTTTGTATTCAGGCTCTTCCTCACCTCTGGTACCTACTCTGATCTCTTTCTCCCTGAAATGTTCCTCATTTTAACAATCCAGCCACACTGCATTTGAATAAGGGAGCATCTTGGGATGCTCAGTGCACTATTGAGGTCACAAAGAGGCAGGAAATGCCGGTATAATGAGATAAAATAACCGGTTATGAGCTTGACAAGATCTGGGTCAGTGTTTCCCAACCCTTTTCATTCTTTGACTTACCTTTGGATGTCTAAATATACTAAAAAGACAGGCTCAGAGAATAAGTGCTTGGGAGGGGCCCTGGCAAGGTCTTCAGGTAACTAAGAGAAAAGCAAAAGGACAGGAAAAAAGAAGGGAAGGAGGACAAGAAGTTGTGAAGGAGGGAGGAAGACAAAGAACAGAAGGCATCCTGCTTAGCTTTGTCAGTGGATGGACTGGGCACTTGCCTCTCTTGTAAATGAATGTGCTGGCTCCAGTTCTGAGTTAGAGAAAGTGAAGCTCACTTCTGTGAAAAAGACAGAGATACCCTTGTAGAGCCCTTTCTTCAGTATGTATGTAACCATCAGTTCATTTCTCGACTTTCCCCATAAGACTGTGAGCTTCTTGAGCCTACACCTTGTTTGTAATTATCTTGCTGTCCCCAGCACCTAGCACTGTGCCCAGCATGTGGTGGACACTCAACAGATGTTTGTCAAAAGACATAAATCAGGGGTACCTGGGTGGCTCAGTGGGTTAAGCCTCTGCCTTCAGCTCAGGTCATGATCTCAGAGTCCTGGGATCGAGCCCCACATCGGGCTCTCTGATCAGTGGGGAGCCTGCTTCCTCCTCTCTCTCTGCCTACTTGTGATCTCTCTCTCTGTGTGAAATAAATAAATAAAATCTTAAAAAAAAAAAGACATAAATCAGGAGAAGAGCAGCCTAGCCAGAACGGTCGTAAGGGGGACCACTCACAAGAGCTGAGGTCACCTGGGAAGCAAGGTGCAGGTATTTCATCATGGATGGCTGTGTTGTAGGTTCACCTTGTTATAAAAAATCCCTCATTAGAACACCCGAAAGCTTTGTCAAAAGAAGGCATTTTAGAGGAGCTCTCTTCTGCACTAATTTTAGCACAATGGTTTTTCTCACGGCAATGCCAGGGCTTAAAGTCGCCCTTGTGTCTGTGTGACTTTCAGCAAGTTGCATAACCTCTTTGTGGCTCAGTTCCCCCAACTGTGAGCTGGGATAATAACATCTACCTCATGGAGTTGTTATGAGGATTCAATGAAGTAATGCTTATAAGGCGGCTGAACTGTGCCTGGCACCGAGTAAACATTATAGAAGCATGTGTCTTGGAAAATTGTTTGGGAAACACAGATTTACAACTAGAAATCCTGTTTTGTTGCTTTATGCCCCAACCCCCCTTCTTTGTATTCAATTTGTTCCTGAGGGAAGGATCTTCTAAATAGATCTGGGAAAGGAAGGATTACCCTTTAGTTCAGCCCACTTCTTGGGCAACAGAAATTTCTCCTTGAACCCTTTCCAAGGCAGGCACACTTTGGGGAGCAGAGCCACCTGTAGGTGCTCAAATATTAGGGTAGGCCTGAAGAAAAGGTGTAGTTGGAACGTCGGGAAATCTGATTTTGTTTCGGGGGGAGCCAAAAGACATGACTAATATCCTTGATAGAAATATTTTGGATTTTTGTGATAGAAAAAATACCTACTGGGTGTCACTTAATACTTGTCTCACTTAAGACCTATAACCACGCCACAAAGTAGTTCTTGTTTTTGTTTTACAGATGAGGAAACTGTAACCAGGAGAGGCCAGGTAACTAGCCCAACGTCACACAACTGGGTAGAGGCAGAACCAGAGCCTGAACTGAAATTTGACTTCATTCCAAAGCTGTTTTTGGATTCCCTGACACGAGTTGCAGAGCATGTGCTACAGGCGTGCTACCAGAAGACAGAAGGAATTTCAACCCAGCAGGGCAGGGGCCCAGGCTGAGGTTTTCTTAGGACACCAAGGTTTCCTTAGGAAAAGCAAGCTGGTCAAGCTCTATAAGCCTATTGCAAAACCTCCCTTGCTGAGTCATTGAACAGTGTCCTGGAGGCTGGAAAGGAGCTTTCTAAAGCTACCTGGTCACTCCCGCCCCCTGAAGGAAGCTCAATGCCACAGACACTTGATACTGAAAAGAAGTAACTCCCTTGTTTGAAAAAGTATGGCCAGTCCTCCAAGCTGGAAGTTTTTTCTCAAGCACTGCATTCTTTAAGTGGCACAAAACGATGAAGCTGGACAAGGGTTCCAGAAGACCCCATGATGGCTAGAAACACGGCAGACCACAGATCTGCTGAGACTCGGGGAGAGCCATAGAATCTCTCCAACTCAAGTTCATTTTGCTGAAAAACTTTCATTGTTCCCACTTCCTCAAGATGAAATCTCACCTTGGTCTGGGTTTTGAGGCCCTCCATTAAGGAGTTCTGTCCTCCTTCAATTCTCCACTTGCCTGAAACTCTCCTCCTTGCTTCTGCCAGATGTTACCAGAGCATGCCAGCGCTACCTCATGCTCTAACTTTTGTTCACACCAACCCATCTCTCCCACCCCACCATGTCCCTCAGCAATGTCTGATTTATCATTCCATGTCCATAATATTTTACATGATGCCTGCTGCCTTATAGATCCGAAACATTTCTAGGTTTTTAAAAACTGACCAACTCTCTTTCTGTTCCTTCCTTTCTGTTTGCTCAAGAGTATCTTGAGCAAGAAAAGAAATTTGGCAGTATTTTTCTTTCATACTGAACCTGGAGTTTAGCATTTCAGAGGATCTCTGCTGTGTCATGAGTGAAATTTCACTAGATGCCAAGCGTTAGGAGAGGGCCTTAAAGATAATGCTGGATGAAATTAAGCCAACAGGACCCAAGTTGTGAGATCCCTAAAACTCTGGACTTAATTTCCCCCAACACCTGCAAAACAAACAAATAAACTAAAAACCAGCAACAACAAAAACCACTTCTCTAGATGGTTCCTATGAACACCCTCAGGAAGCATAAGGATCCTAAAAAGAGGGAGACCAGGTTATTTTGGTTGTGTTGCTACAACTCCCACCATAAAATATAGGACAAAATTGGAAACAGGATACATATCTGTCAACATATTCTGAAGGCACAAGCAGGCACTTTGACACTCAGGAAAAGGAGGCCATACCAGTGGAATGCAGCCAGATAGATGTCTTATTTCCAGCAGTTATCCCAGTATTACTCCAGAACTGCAAGAGTCTCATGACTAGGCAGAGTGGCTTGGGTCTTGCGCTATAAGCCATTGCTGTCAATCCACATCCTAAAGGGATTTCTTCTCTCTGAAGCTCTGCCTACAGTTTCCAGGGGATCCCAGATCAAGGTAGTGTCTTTATATTAACTTTTTTTTTTTTTTTTAAGTTCACAAGGTGATTTTCAGGTGCAGCCAGTTGAGAGCCACTAGACTTTTGCTCTGGCCTCCTGGAATGCCAGAAGGAAGCTCCAGCTTCTATCCATCATCACCTACCCCATGCGTTGCCCAGCCCCCAGTCTGGAGCAATCCCACTCTTCCCTAAACACAACTCCCAGGTGTTAGGGAAGGCAGATGGACTATGAACATTTTGGACTCTGCTATACTCTCTCCTAGGCTCTTCTTTCATCTCAAGCATAGAGTCTTCCTCTTCCATGAGCCTTTTCCTGTCTGTACACTTTGGCACACTGCACCTTCCCTCTGCAACAGTAATGATCCAACACCTGTCCAGCACATATTTACTCATCACGTGGCACTGGAATGCAGCCCCTCACATGGGCCTTCTTTATCTCTCTCCTGAAATCACAAGCTCCTCAGAGTCAACAGCCATTCTTTGAACTTCTTTTTGTTCTGACAGGGATTAACATGGAATGGACATAAAACATGCTTGAATATTGAATGGAGAGGGAGAGAGTGAAGAGAATGAGGAGGGAAAAATTCTTACTCAACAAATATGTGTTACACATATCTATATCTATATCATAAAGCAGGTGGAGAAACAGTAAACAAACAAGAGTTAAAATAATTTCCAACATAAAGTGTAATAAAAAATAAACCAGAGTAAAAATATGGGGAATGAATAAATGAATGAATTATCAAATGTCTAGTAAATTCAAACTCCACAAACACTTAATTTCTATACACCCAGGGTTTTCCACCAGATTGTACAACAGTTGGGGGAGGCCACTGGGGTTTTATACTATTTTGCTAAGGCCATCATAACAAAGTACTATGGACTGGGGGAGCCTAAGCAACAGAACTTTATTGTCTCATAGTCTGGAAGGTATAAGTCCAAACTCAAGAAGTCAGCAGGACTGATTCCTCTACGGGTTGTGAATTATCTGTGCCAGGCATCTTTCCCTAGTATGTATCCTAATGACTTTACTTTACAACTTAATTTCCTTTGTGAAAACAAAACAAAACAAAACTCTATCTCCAAATAAAGTACATTTGAGGTACTCGGGGTAAGGACTTGAACATACGAATTTTGTTCATCTCATAACAGTGTGCAAACAATGTTTTTACCTTTCTATCAAGATCTACATACCATTGGGGTTTACCATTTAGAGATTATTTTAGTCAGTTGTAACCTCCTTGAGGGTAGGAACTCTGTTGTTCATAACTATTCCTCAGGTTACTAGGGCCATGCCCCGCACGTAGAAGATAGTTCACAAATGTTAGATTGAATTCATTTTTGTTCTAGAAAACTCAGGGCAAAGGGTAAAGCCATTTAACCCAGGAAATCAAAATAGGTTGATAGCCCGCAGCAATTCCTGAAACTCTCTGAGTCAAAGGAAATTATGTTTCCATGGCACAGAATCTGTTTCTGGATTTCTTAATTAGGGGTATTTGCATGATGAGAGGAGACCTGCTTCCCTCCTCTCAAATCAATGGCCTCTGCCTCTGCCATCAGAATTATCTCTACAGCAACTTGGGTGAGTCACAGAGAGAGGTCTGGCTCTCAGGGGGGGAATGAACAGCAGGAGAGAGGGAAAGCATCTTAAGATAGAGACCCCTTATGGATGTACAGGAGGAAAGGAAGGCCCACATCTCAGCCTCTCAGTAACAAATGCAACAGAAATGTCAAAATAGTTTTAACTGAGTGTCTCCCCACCTCAGAGATATGCTGCTGCTTCCCTTTCAACAAATGGCTCAGCCAAAAGGTCTCCAAAGCCCCATACCAACTGGGCTCTTGCCCTCAGTCCCTGGACCAACTGTGAAAAGCTCAACATCCAAAAATCCGGAAAGAAGACATGGTAGGTATGAGATGTTTGAGTTCTTAGCACCATCCTGCCTCACAGTCTTTGATTCCTTGAAGCCTCCTGTGTGCTTGTACTATTCCCTACAGATTGGATAGGGTTATTCAGTCTAGCCACCACAGATTCTCTGAATGCATGTATTCCTTACCTGAAGACATGGTTCCCACATCCTCTTCCATCACTGAATGCATTGAATGAAGATCCCACTTAGCAAGCCTTTATCAGAGTGGACAGCACTCTGATAAAGATTTTATTTATTTATTTGAGAGAGAGAGAGTGCAAGCATGAGCAGGGGAGGGGCCAGAAGGAGAGAGAGAAGCAGACTCCCCGCTGAACAGAGAACCCAGTGCAGGGCTTGATCTCAGGATTCTGAGATCATGACCTGAGCTGAGGGCAGACACTTAACTGACTGAGTCACCCAGGTGCCCCGAGTGGACATCATTCTTAAGATCTATTCAGAACCCAGAAACAGAAACCATTGGTTAAGCAGGAAAGGGTTCCCATGCTTTCTCTTCTACCAACTGGCAGCCTGAATCAGGTATCCAGTTCTCCAGGTTGGACACCAAACAAAACTCTAAGAAAGGCGAGAAACAACAAATGTTGGAGAGGTTGTGGAGAAAGGGGAAGCCCATACACTGTTGATAGGAATACAAGTTAGTACATCCACTTTGGAAAACCATGTGGAGGTTCCTCAAAAAATTAAAAATAAAGATACCCTATAACCCAGCAATTGCAGTATTGGGTATTTACACCAAAGATACAGATGTAGTGAAAAGAAGGGCCCTATGCACCCAAGTGTTCATAGCAGCAATGTTCACAATAGCCAAACTGTGGAAAGAGCCAAGATGCCCTTCAACAGATGAATGGATAAAGAAGATGTGGTCCATATATACAATTGAATATTACTCAGCCATCAGAAAGGATGAATACCCAACTTTTGCATCAACATGGATGGGACTAGAGGGGATTATGCTAAGTGAAATAGATCAAGCAGAGAAAGTCAATTATCATAGGTTTCACTTATTTGTGGAACATAAGGAATAGCATGGAGGATCTTAGGAGAAGGAAGGGAAAAACGAAGGGGGGGTTGGAATTGGAAAAATATATGAACCATGACAGACTATGAACTCTGGGAAACGAACTGAGGGTTTTAGAGGGGAAGGTGTGGAAGGATGGGTTAACCCAGTGATGGGTATTAAGGAGGGCACATATTACATGGAGCACTGAGTGTTATATGCAAACAATGCATCATGGAACACTACATCAAAAACTAATGATGTACCATATGGTGACTAACACAACATAACAAAAAATTTTTAAAAATTTTAAAAAATTCTAAAAAGACTTTTGGAAGATGATCCACAAAGCTAAGACAGGTCAACCAGAATCCCAAATACTAAAGAAAGAAGAGAATCTTTTGCTCGTACTGCTATGAAGAACCTACAGACAAGCCACAGTGCAGCTGAAAACAGTTAAAAACCATTAAATTGGGCACTGTCAGAAGTGCCTCTAAGGGAAAGACACAGAGATGGCCAAGACCAAATCCTTGAACTACAAGGGATTTCTGGGGAGAGGACTCTTGCAGCAAATGCACACAGCTTATGACTACATCACTTTCAACCTTCATTCCAGGAAGTTGGACTAGACCATGTGAAAGCTAGGAAGAATTGGTTTTCCACTCTAAGCTTTGGCGTACTTCTCAAATGAAGAAATTGTTTTCGGAGAATCACAAGGTCTCTCTGAGATTTTTTTTAATTTGACTTTTTATTTGAATGATAATAAAAAAATTTATAAAAAATATAAAAAAAAATTCTCGATCATCTGGATGACTGTTTAAGAATGCTCTGTGAAATTTCAGTACCTAAGGTTGCACTTTGTGAAGGTTTGCGCAAGCAAAGCTTAAATGGCATCAAGATCTGCTGTTTCAGTGAGGATTTTGAAATGGTTTGAATGTAAAAATATAGTAGGAGAACAAGTCATCACATGGCAAATGGTAAACGTGGAAGACTGTGTTGCCCAAAAATGGGCTCAGCGATATTCCTAGTCCTACGTGCTTCTGCAGAACCTTGTCACTATCACATCAAGAGGTAGAGTCTGTAACTCCTCCCCTTTGACCTCAGTGGGCTTTTGTGACCACTTCAACAAGTAGAATGTGATGGAAGTGATGCTGCCTAGGGCGCCTGGGTGGCTCAGTGGGTTAAAGCCTCTGCCTTCAGCTCAGGTCATGATCTCAGGGTCCTGGGATGGAGCCCCGCATCGGGCTCTCTGCTCAGCAGGGAGCCTGCTTCTCCCTCTCTTTCTCTCTCTGCCTGCTGCTCTGCCTACTTGTGATCTCTGTCTGTCAAATAAATAAATAAATATCTTAAAAAAAAAAAAAAAAGAAGAAGTGATGCTGCCTGACTTCCCAAGCTAAGTTATAAAAAAGATAGAGCTTTCTCCTGGTCCTTTCTATCTGAACACTTGTCCTTGGGACATAGCTCTATGTTGCAAAGAAGCTCAGGACCCATGAAGAACCACATCTAGGTCTTCTGGCTAGAAGATCCAGACAAGGTCCCAGTGAGCAGATGGTGGCAATCGCCAGACACGTCAGCAAGCAAGCTTTCAGATCAAGGGTTGGCAGTTTCTGAAGTGGCCGAACCTGAACTATTGCTCATTTTTATAAACAGTTTAATTGGAACACTACCATGCCCATCCATTTTTCTATGGCTTCTTTTTTTGCTACAATGACAGTGTTCAGTAGTTACAACAAGCGATATGGTCTACAGGGGTGAAAATAATGTACTATCTGGTTTTTTACAGAAAAACTTTACCGGCCTGTGCATTAGATGATTTTAGGTCCCATTCTTCAAGCCACCTTAGGTAAGTCCTAAGCAGAGGCCTCTGCTCAGTGGGGCAGAGACGAACCGTTCTTAGCGAGCTCTGCCCAAATCATAGATTTGTGAGCAGTACAAGTGTTGTTTCAAGTGTTCCCAAATTTGGGGATTGCTTGTTTCCTAGCAATAGATAACTGACACAGTTTTATAAGCATGCTGTATTCAAGAGGACCTGGCCAGAGCAGGTAATTCCATATTCAGATTCTACCGCTTAGAGCTTATCTTTGTGTTTACCAACTTGCAGCAGTTCATTAGCTGCAAGAAGTAGATAATTGCAGTAAAGGATTTTTCCATTCCCAACTCTAATAAGAATTAGATTAGATGCCCCCTGTAATTCAGATTTTAATAGCATCACAATGCTAATCTTATCTCCAAGAAAAGATAATTTTACATTATTATCTAGTAACACTTTATTAAAATCGGTCTTCAAGAATCGCTTGCTGCCACCATATGGGTAAGTGTGTGGTTTGATTATCTTGCATTATCAAACCAAGCTTTGACGTTACTAGTGACATTTTCTGCAACACACTATGCAAACGGTTTATTCTCTGCATTAAAACAATTGAAGTCAAAATGCAGGAAAAAATAAATAAATATACAGCCAGAACCGGAAGTCTTTAAATTATTAACCATTTAGAGGGTTTTGTTTTAGCAAAACATCATCTCTCACATTACATTTAATCATATAGGATTTTGTGGATTTTTTGGGTTAGTTTGATAATTTGGTTTTCTAATTGTTTAAGCTGCAAATAGAGCTATGAGTATAGGATTCATATTTACATCTGTGTGTGTGTGTGTGTGTGTGTGTGTGAGTGTGTGTGTCTGCATGCACAGAAGCAACGTCAGAACAGGTGATAGAGTAAATCTGTAATATATAATTTTTCCCCTTAAAAGAGACCTGTACAGACACAAAATGACAAATATTGTATGATTCCCACTGATATAAGTTACCTAGAATAGTCAAATTCACAGAAACAGAAAGTAGAATAGTGTCACCAGGGGTTGGGAATAAAGAGAAAATGGGGAGCTATTATTTAATGGGTATGGAATGTCGTAGGAGATGATGAGAAAATTCTGGAAATGGATGGTGGTGACGGTTACACAAAAATATGAATGCACTAACTGCTACTGAATTTTATACTTAAAAATGGTTAAAATGGGAGATTTTACGTTATTTATATATATATATATTTAAAGATTTTATTTATTTATTTAACACAGAGAGATCGAGATCGAGATCGCAAGTAGGCAGAGAGGCAGGCAGAGAGAGAGGAGGAAGCAGGCTCCCCACTGAGCAGAGAGCCAGATGCGGCTGGATCCCAGGACCCTGGGATCATGACCTGAGCTGAAGGCAGAGGCTTTAACCCATTGAGCCACCCAGGCGCCCCAATAGAGCCCTTTCTTAAAGGGGCACCGAAGAATTAGTGCCCAGGGGAACAGCATCTCTCCCTGTTTGCTCAGACTGGAAGCAGCACCAGCCTGAGACACTCACCCCTGGACTTTTGGTAACAAGCCCCTTATGGCCCCTGAGCAGGGGAGGAAAGAAGGATTCCAAAGAGAAGCCCAGGCACTCTGAAAGAACGCCATCCACCCACAGGCACTCAAAAGTCTCACCCTCATTCTGGTTTTGTCCCACACCAAATGGGAACTCTTCCTTCTAGAAGAGGGTGATCTTTGAGCAACACTGGAGACTGAGGAGCCCTTCCAAGGGAAGTGAGGAGGCCCAGTGGAGGAAACGGGGTAATTAGAAGGGAGATTCCAGGGTAGGCATTCAGAGGTAAGGACTGGCCCCTCAGAGGTGCCAGACTCTGTGCTTTACATTCTTTATCACCTTTAAAAATAATAATATTTTCACAATAACATTAGCTGTTTTTGTCTCCATTCTATAGAAAAAGAAACTGAGGCAAGAGCTAACTTGCCTGCTTTGTCTCACAGCTCAGAAGCCAGGATGAGAACATGGTCTGCCTAATTACAATATACTGGTTCCTGTCCCTTCTTCCTCCTTGTCCACCGTGGACTGGTTCTAATCCTCCCTCTCACCTGCTCTCTAATGGTTCTGCCTCACTACACATCAGCCTCCTCATCTGAAAATACCTCTTCACAGCCTTGAAGGAGCCCTTGGACTCCCTCTGAGTAGTGTAAGAATTTGGCAAATAGCAAAGAACCCCAGAGAAGTGGAGTCCAGCAGAAAAACCGACACCAGGAGAAAGCTATGTATGCTATGAAAGAAAGCTATGCAGACCCCTAATGGCGCCAGAAAGCCCCCCATCCACCCACATCATTCAGGGGCAACTGATTCGGGATTTCTTTCTTGAGAGCCTTTAATTTAACATGCGGGTGTCCCTAGAAACAAAGCCCTTCTATAAGAAAGCTAAGCATGATACACATTCTTTACAGGCAATTAGTATCGCAGCCCTTTCTAGCCACACTGTTTGAAAATAGCTCTAAAAATAATATCTTGAGCAGTTTCTATTTGCTCCTTCCCAGGAGAAGGTAAACAAGTAAACTCAAAGGCAGCTGCTGCCCGGCCACCTCTTCCTGTATTTGTTTCTTGTCTCTCAGGGACAGGCACTCCTCGACCCCCACCCCTGCTCTTCCTGCTCTCCACTGTTCCTCCATTAGTTCCTCTCCTCTACCAAAGTAGACACAGGAGCAACAGTGGTCACGGGCATTTTCTTAGTAATTCTTTATACTTTCGTATGAATTAATTTTTTGTGTAATACTGCCCATTTTTATTGTTGGGCAAGTGTTCCCCAGGAAACAACCTGAGGCACCAGGACTGGAAGAGGGTGGAAGAGGTTATACTAAATGGCTTGTAGAGGCATGATGGTTCCATATCTGAAGGAACTGTACTGAAACTGTAAACACCTAGAAGGTACATAGGCAGTAGCTCATTGACATCAGTCATAGCAATGCTTTTTGGATCTGGTTCCAAAGACAAGGGAAATGAAAGCAAAAATAAAAAATGGGACTACATCAGACTAGAAAGCTGCACAGTGGAGGAAACCGTCAATAAAGCAAAAAAGACAACGTAATTAACAGGAGAAGATATTTTCAAGTCATATATCTGGTAAGGTTTTTGTATCCAAAATATATAATAAATTCATACAACTCAATAACAATAATCAAAAAACAAACAAACAACAACAACAACAACAAAACCCCCAGTAATCCAATTTTTGAAAGGACAGAGGAGGGACACCTGGGTGGCACATTCAGTTAAACTTCTGATTCCCGGTTTGAGCTCAGGTCAAGATCTCAGGGTCATGAGATTGAGCTCCGAATCAAGCACCATATTGAACTCCACGCTCAGCACAGGGTCTCCTAAGACTTTCTCTCCCTCTCTCTGTGTCCCTCTCCCCCATTCACATGTGCACTCTCTCTCTCAAATAAATAAATAAATTTTTAAAAAAGAAAAGAAAAAGGACAGAGGATTTCAACAGACATTTTTCCGAAGAAAATGTATAGATGGACTACAGGCACATGAAAAGATGTTCAACATCACTAATCATCAGGGAAATGCAAATAAGAACCACAATGAAGTATTATCTCACCCCAAGCAATATAGTTAGAATAAAAAAGACAAGCAATAACAAGTATTGGCAAGGATGTGGAGAAAAGGGAACACTCGTGTGCTGTTAGTGGCTATATAACTTGGAGTAGCCACTATGGAAAAGAATATGAAGTTTCCTCAAAAAATTTACCACATGATCCAGCAATTCCACTACTGGGTATCTATCTGAAAAAAATGGAAACATTAATTTGAAAAGATACATGCATCTCTATGTTCATTGAGGCATTATTTATAATAGCCAAGATACGGAAACAACCTAGGTGTCCATAAATGGATAAAAAAGTCTTCTTTATTTTCTTTATCCATTCATCCATTGATAGTTGCATGAATATACATATTATACACACACACACACACAATGGAATACTAGTCAACCATAAAAGAAGAATGAAATCTTACCAATTGCAATAACATGGGTGAAACTTGATGGTATTACGCCAAGTAAAATAAATCAGAGAAAGACAAATACTGCATTATTTCACTTACATGTGACATCTAAAGACCAAAACAAACAAAACAAAACAAAACAAAACCCAGACTCATAGATACAGAGAACAGATTGGTGGTGACCAGAAGGGTGGAGGGTTGGTGGGGGCTGGGCAAAATGGGTAAAGGGGATTGAGAAGTACAAAACTCCAGTTATAAAATAATGAAGTCATGGGGATGCAATGTACAGCATAGGGAATATAGTCAATCATATTGTATTAACTTTGTAAAGTGACAGTTGGTAATTAGACTTGTGGTAACCGTTTTGCAATGTATACAAAGGTCAATCACTATGTTGTACACCTGAGTATGTCAATTATACCTCAATAAGTTTTTCTAAAAGTGCAAAAAAAGAAACAATGGATGCCTAGAAGGGAGCTCACATTTGTGGGTCTGGGCCACTAGATGGCAATTATGCCCCTTTGCCCTATTATTGCAGCTGAGTCTAGACAACTGGCCTGTCCCTGGAGCACTTTGATGTCTTTCTGGTGAAAAGATCTTTGAGATCTTTGAGATCTTTTCTCATAAATACACCCTTTCATTATAGCAACAACTGTTTCTTATCTACCTTTACCTTTACTAAGGATACTTATTGAAAACTCAGAGAAACATTAAAAGTGATAAGAGGGTTTTCCCTCATACCGCAGTAGGAGCTCCATCTGACCAAATATTTATCTAATATTAGCAAGAGCTTTGCCCTACTTTCAGTGACCTTTCTCGTGTTGTGTGCTTTGGAAAACCTTGGTCCTGGGAACCCTTATTTGGAGATGCTTTCTCTTCTCAGCCTTTCCCTCAAGGAAGCCTGTCAGGATACTCTGGTTAGACTACCCTCCCATGTTTCCTTCAGCTGAAGAAGTCCTCACTCCCATGCCACTCTTCTGTGAAGACTTTCCTACATCTTTTCCCAAACCTTAGCCCTACCCTCTTACCACCTATGCTCAAACCACATTTGTTGTACAGCTACTAAAGAGTTAATACATCATTCCATTGTTATTTGCCCATATGTGTCTTCCTCACTAGATGGCAAGTGTCTAGAGAGCAGGGATAAAGTTTTATTATTTATTTCTGGTTCCCACAGTGCCCAGCCCAGCAAGCTGCCCACTACCATTTAGACAGCAGGCAGAGATTGAAGAGAAAAGAACCCTGTTACCTTCTCCAAAGTTCCAGCATCCAGAACAAACCATTATCCAGTCCCAGAACAATTTCACATCTCTTCTGCCGTGTCCTAGGACCTAAAGAGTTGAATCACCATTGGCATCACTAGGTGAGTGGGTGAGGAATGAGTGTGTTTAAGTGAGTATTTGAGGGACTATAAGTGCAGTGGGGTACAAATACTGACAGATGTCTGGATTCCTCTTGGACACTAGCCAGTTCCCTTATCTCTGCTTGCTCACAAAGAAATGTTATTGGTCTGGGAGGAGATTACAAAGGCCAAGTGGATTAAGGCCATTTTCATTTGTCTTAAAGGTGACTTCCTTTCCAGCTGCAAGAAACTTATATCCACAGGACATAATTTGGAATTATGTCCTGGAATGTTTCCTCTGCTCTGCTTCCTTCAAAGCCATGCAGCTGAAGTGTAGTCCTGGGACCAGCAGTGTATTACCTGGGAACTTGCTAGAAATGCAGAATCTCAGACCCCACCCAGATCTGCTGAGTCAGAGTCTACATTTTTACAAAATCCCCAGGTGATTCACATGCACATTAAAGTGTGAGAGGACTGATCTATAACATACCTGGAGGCCACAGTATTTCATGGGAATGTGGTATCTTTGTACACTCTGGTCCCCAAAAGTCAGGGTCACAGTGGGATGAGACAAATTCTTCACACCATGAGAGTTTAACAGAAAGTCCATTATTTGGAAATGCTGGGGCATTAAACAGCCCTAATGCTTCCTCAAGGTATTGGGAATTAAACATAAAGCCCCCACTGATGGAAACCTGGACCCCAGACCAAGGTCTTTGTCAGGATCTTCGAAGATTCCCCAGCAGTGACTAGGTGATGATACCTGTGGTCACCTGGGGTAGTGTATAGACCAGGTAAAGACAGAATGAAGCCTTTCTTTCTTTCTTCCTTTCTTTAAGATTTTATTTATTTATTTCACAGAGATTGAGAGAGAGAGAGAGAGAGAGACCACAAGTAGGCAGAGAGGCAGGCAGAGAAAGGGGTGGAAGCAGGCTCCCCACCGAGCAGAGAGCCCGACGTGGGGCTCGATCCCAGGACCCTGAGATCATGACCCGAGCCAAAGGCAGAGGCTTAACCCACTGAGCCACCCAGGCACCCCAAAGCCTTTCTCATGGGCTCTGAAGAACCACTACAATCCAGGTGAGGTTTTCTTAGTAACTGCAGCAGACAAGTCTAAGAATTAGCAAGCCACTTGGGGTGGGAGTGAGGGAGTCATGTGATAGTGACTGGGCTTGCTTCAGACTCAGGAGGTCTGAAGAGGCCCAGGACTAAATGATGGTAAATGCCAGAAATCTTCCACAGTGCAGTAAGCCCAGGGAGGATGGCCTGGGCCTGACTTCAGCCACCCTCTGCCTTCTATGTTTGGAGCAGGACACTGTTCCCAGGGCTTCCTAAGGTCAGACAAGTGATGGGTCAGAGCAGAGCATGTTCTCAGAGATGATAGGAATTGAGTCTTCCAAGGAAGGGAAACCATGCCATTCATGAAACTGTACATAGCCTGTGTTTGTACCAAAGCTTCTGCCTGAGAGATGAATAACCACAAGGCAAGACAGCAGATGGCAGCCTGAGGGATAGGCAGCCTGCATGTTTATGGCCAGGTTCATGCGGAAAAATCTCCCGAGGGCCTATAGGGCATTGTGTGGGGTCCAGGACCCCCCAGTTAGCACCTGACGAGAAAGCAAGGACTGGTGCTCAGGAAACAGGCAGAAAACAAACTGTCCTAAGAAAGTTCCAAAAAACAGGGGTGCCTGCAGTTAGAACAGCCAAAATTAACGAGACAGTAAACAACATGTGTTGGAGAAGAATGTGGAGAAAGGGGAACCCTCTTACACTGTTGGTGGGAATGCAAGTTGGGGCAGCCACTTAGGAAAACAGTGTGGAGATTCCTTAAGAAATTAAAAATAGAGCTACCCTCTGACCCTGCAATTGCACTACTGGGTATTTACCCCCAAAATACAGACATAGTGAAAAGAAGAGCCATCTGTACCCCAGTGTTCATAGCAGCAATAGCCACAGTCACCAAACTGCGGAAAGAGCCAAGATGTCCTTCAACAGATGAATGGATAAAGAAGATATGGTCCATATATATAAAGGAGTATTGTGCCTCCATCAGAAAGGATGAATACCCAACTTTTGTATCAACATGGATGGGACTGGAGGGAGATTATGCTGAGTGAAATAAGTCAAGCAGAGAGAGTCAATTATATGGTTTCACTTACTTGTGTAGCATAAGGAATAACACAGAGGACATTGGGAGATGGAGAGGAGAAAGGTGTTGGGGGAAATCGGAGGGGGAAACAAAGTATGAGGGACTGTGGACTCTGAGAAACAAACTGAGGGTTTTGGAGGAGAGGGTGGTGGGTGGTTGGGTGAGCCTGGTGGTGAGTATTAAGGAGGACACGTATTGCATGGAGCACTGGGTGTGGTGCACAAACAATGAATCTTGGAACACTGAAAAAATAAAGTTAAAAAACAAAAAACAGGGATGCCTACTAGTTGGCTAAGCAGCTGCCTTCAGCTCAGGTCATGATTCCAGGATCCTGGGATCGAGTCCCACGTTGGGCCCCCTGCTCAGCAGAGAGCCTGCTTCTCTCTCTCCCTCTGTCTGCCGCTCTGGTTACTTTGTGCTCTTACCCTATCTCTCTGTCAAATAAATAAATAAAAATCTTTAAATAAAAATAATAAAACAAGAAAGTTCCAAAAAACAGAGCTAAGTAAGGCAAAGAAATAAAACGTGCTTTCATAAACTTTAATGAAGATAAAAAGTAGAAATGAAAGAAAATGAGGTCAAAGGAGGAAAACATGGGATGGGGTTGGAACTGAAGACCATTCCATCTGCAGCTCGATCTTATCACACGTTGACCTCAGTCTCTAGAAAGCTTGTATCATTTAGTTTCTTGTTTATCTTTCCCTTGGTGTGCAGGCAGTGACTCCTTGCTTCTCTTCTTCCGACTCAGGTCCTAATGGAACCCTTTCTTCTCCTGTCTCCAGCCACATTGGTTTTTCCTAACAGAATCTGAAGGAGGCCAACATGGAAGCTGTTGCTGACTCACAAAGTGACCAGTCAGAAATTGGTCCCGGACCAATGTGAACACAGGTGTACCTTTGACTATACACACACACACACACACACACACACACACACACACACACACACAAACACACACATATGAATATCTATTATACATAAATTTTATGATTCCAGTTTAATAACATTTTCACATTTTTAATATGTCTGAACTTTGTGGTAACAGTTTAATAATAACAATATTTGCATTAAACTATGACCACAAAAATTACCCATAATCCCTTCACCTAAACACAACTATTTTTACCTATCATTTTTGTGTGCCTGAAAATGACAAGTAAACACATCTGAATATAACCCATGTTGTCCCAGGCCACACCTGTCTGAAATAAAATAGTCAGTAATGGTAAAAATGGCATTTCCATGGCTCTGCTGTCACCTTCAATTCTGGGAAATCTGACCACCTCACATTCCACCCAACTATTTCTGGGAGTCCCTAAGTAAGTAGGAACATAGATGAGGATGATCTCGTAAGTCTTCCCAAACAAGGTTTTTTTAGTTACACAGCGATCTCGACCATCCCTTCCCCTCTCCGTGTTAACTTCCTACATGTCTCTGCACCCCAACTGTAATTCATTCCCCAACATCTCCACCCCATAGGGCCCTACTGGCTCATTATAGATTTAGAGTCTTCTCAAATGTCCTCCCCTTCCCTTCATCCCTGCATGAGGCTCTCAATGTTCTCACAAGACTCTGGTTCTCCAACATGATCCATAAGTATTAGGCTAAAGGACAGGCTGAATGGATGATGAGGTTCTGCACTTAGAGTCATACAAATGGACACACTCCTAGGCAGACCCTCAGTTGTGTGTCACCAGCGCTATAGAAGTAGCTCCCCATCCAGAAAGCCTATCAAGGCTCAAGTGATGGATGGTGGGGTTAATGTGGGAGAGAATCTTAAAATTGCTTCCTCTAAATGGTTATTTAAAAATTTATGATCTCCTGCTTAAATGATTAGTGGTAATAAATGGTGACACCACTCACACCCTGACTTCGCCATTGAGAACTGGGAAGTTGGATGGTTTTTGTTATAGGAATTCAGAGGATTGACTCAACTGGGCTAGGAAAGCAGGCTTTTCATACAGAACATGAGATCTCCTTATTAGAGAGAGAGAAAACTGATTATGGGTAAGAAAAGCTGGTGACAATTTTTTACGTGGGAAAGATGGTATAAACATAGGCACAGAGGCAAAAGCGTACGAGACTTGCTCAGTCACACATATGGTTTTAACTACAGGTTCATGTGGGGAAACAGTAGTAGATGCAACTAGAAAGATAGATTTGGGGCTGCCACATTGAAGAGAAATCTTAACACCAGCTCAGGAATCTGGATTTTTGCTGAAGGCACAGAGAAATACTGAAATACTTTGTGCATGTAAATAACATGATGTAATTGGCACTTTAAAGGAAATCGTTCTGGTGCTTGTACTCAGAAAACATAGAAGAGAAAATATGAAAGAGATAAAGACAAGTATATTTAATTGTACCTAAATCTTCGGATTTCTTTGAGTCTTGCTTTAAATCGCTTGTTTAAATATAGTTATTACTAATGCTAGTAAATGTATCATTAAGTATATATTGTTCTTGCAATCTAAAAAATTCCATATTTGATAACAAAAAATATATACATGAAGAAGCACTCCTTGTTATTCTACTAACCATGCTTATAGGAAACTCAGCTGCTTAAAACATCAGACTATATCAGACCAGAGTGGTTCTGGTAAGGACAAGGTGCAATTTGGGGCTCCCTGGAAACTGCTTTCCTTCCAAACTTGTCTTTACAGATTGCTGAATGGTTTTGTGAGTTCCAAATATCTTCCCAATAGGTTCCTCTTCCATCTAAATCAGCCTTGGTCAGCTTCAAGCTTGCAGGAACTTTAATTCTACACTTTCCTCACAGAATTTCTACCTTTAACTGTTCCATTGCCTTACTTTAGCCAGCTCCTGATTTGTGATTTGGTGTTTTGGGTCCTACTGCTGATCCAGCTCAGGATCCATGATCCCTGAACCTGGTGCCAAGAATTGGATCAAAGTACCGTTTCTCCTTGTACCAACGAATACCCTATAATTCTGGCAAGCATGGAAAAGAAAAGTAGCAGGAAAAAAAATCGTCAAAATCTGGGTATTATATCAACAGAGGCAATCTGGGAAAATTATGAGCCAATTTTAGTTTTCCTTTTTGCAGTTGTCTACATTAAAAATTTATATTTTTAAGTGTAGTAACTATGCCTATATGTAATCCATTAACTAGAGTTTATCCATATTAGCACGGTTTTTAAAAATATACCCAACTTACCATTTCTTCCCCTTTTACAGGGGAAAAACTGTTTCAATTCATAAAGGAAGGGTAGAAAGAAAGATTGAAAGGTCAAAACATCTATCAGTTATTGGGCGCTGCTAATTGCAGAAAGTGACCCTTTGCTTTGGCTTTTAGGCAGCTTTAATAAGCCTAAATAAGCATGAACATCTCCCCTAACCCCCAGGCTGAGGATCCTTGAGTTTGGATTGGGGAGCCAAAGGGAGAGAAGAAGGGAGTAGGATAAGCAATATCCAGTGTCTACATAAGCCTCCATTTCACCCCAAATCTTCAGTGGATTCTACTGCATACTTAAATGTCTTAGGTGAAATTTGGGAGGTGGGGAAGAGAAGGAAAATAAACACAAAAAGAGAGAGGGAACTGAGCTCCACATTGGGCCTGACAGAACATAGGGAAGGGAGAGCTGCCAGAGGTGAGATGAAAATGAGACGCTGGAAATTAGACTGAAGCCAGGTGACCATGACAATATGAGCTTCCTGTCCCTGCTACCCCAGGATGGGCAGAGCTGCTTCCACAGAATGTCAGCAGGAAGTGGGGGTGGGTGGGGCGGGGCCAAATATTTCTTAAATCTAGAAGGACAGTCATTTTTGCTGGCATCTGGATTTAGGAATTAAATTTTAATCACCTCTTACAATCTCCTTTTTCAGGAGCTTGTCATTATCTCTGTCTCTATTGTGCTGCCATATGAGGAATCACCTGCTCAAGACAAAAGCATAATTAACGAACTTGTCAGTCATGTAGAACTGACTTCTAGAACACTTTTCATTGGTCATCAGGGTCCCACTGACACTAAAGTAAAACAATTTGCCTAAGAAATTGCATATCTCAGTGGCACAAATACCTTAACCCTGCCCCTCTGCCTATGACAGCCAAAGAAATAGAGAAAAGAGGGGAATATCTGACCATGCCAGGGTGACTGAAGACAGGCAGCCATTAGGAAGTGCATCCCACGTAATACAAGAATGAATGGTTGGGTGAGTGAGTGAATAAGCCCACCCTTCTGGAAACCCTTTCCAGGAATAGAACATGTTTCTTTTTAAAAGTATTTCCTTTCCCTAATTGAGAAAAATCTGCTTGTCTGATCTGATCTGCTCAAGTCCTGGTCATACCAATTTGCCTTTAAATTATTTATCCAATATGATTTCCTCATAGGTTCTGAGTCAAATGCCAAGGAGAGGAATTGTGCTCCCAGCTGGACTGAGTGTAGGAGTTAAGGAGTCTTTCTTCTTGATTATTTCCTATGAGGCCCTGAATGTCCTAGGACTCCCAGCTATAGGTATGGATGCTCTTAATCTGCAGGCTTAGATTCACCCTGTTCTTGAGCTCATCTTTTTTTTTTAATTAAAGATTTTTATTTATTTATTTGACAGACAGAGATCACAAGCAGGCAGAGAGGCAGGCAGAGAGAGAGGAGGAAGCAGGCTGTCTGCTGAGCAGAGAGCCCGATGCGGGACTCGATCCCAGGACCCTGGGATCATGACCTGAGCCGAAGGCAGCGGCTTTAACCCACTGAGCCACCCAGACGCCCCTCTTGAGCTCATCTTGACTAAGACAGGAGACTAGCCCCACCAACTGAAGGGGCCGAAACACAGTCTTGTCATCTGTTGTGAGTCTCAGGTGGGCATAGCAACCCACCACTCTGCTACTGCCTACTTCAACGTACCATGTGTACCCATCTGTACTTGACCTCATCCCACTTTCCCAGAGTTCTGTCCTAAATCTAGTCCATTTTGCCAGAACCCCAACTGTATTTGGATCCTAGAAGCATTTTTTCATTTTCCCCCTATACCTTCAAACTCAGGCTGGGCAGGGATTTGAATAAACAGAACTTTGAAAGTTGTGATTCTGTCCCTTCCTAATTCTAAGCATTAGCAATACCTGGAAACAGTTCCGTCCTACAGAGTGAACTCCCTTAAGTATCAACATGGGAGTGAGCCAACAGTCTTAAAATGATATCCCTGTTTATCAAGGCAGGTGGGGTATGTGTGGGGCTAATATCAATCTGGTGGACAAGGCATGGCAGCAGACAGTGACATTCAAAGGCAGGTATTTGCCATCTGTGGCAGTGGCTTCGTTTGAGATCACTTGTTCATTTTTGGCAGGTAGGGTAGCTGGGTCTCAACTCTTGGGAAAAGTAAGCCAGACCCTACTTAATTGGACTAGAGTTTAAGGGAGGTCTCCTGTGTTGATAGGCTACCAGCTTGCCAAACAGGGAAACTCAAACAGGTGCCTGCTTCCATAGATTAGTTCAACACAGGTTAGGGGAGAAGAGTGCAGAGATTTTCATACTGTGGGTAACAATGAACTTGTGATTTAAAATCAATTTAAAGGGTCCCTGTGAGCATTTTTCTAATGAAATTAGTAGAACAGAACAGAAGGTATCAAAGTATACTGAATATAGCAAGGAAAATGTTTTTTATGAAACTTCTGCTTCAGGTACATAGCTTATTATATGCACTATGTCCGAGATATGTGAGAAACAAGGAGAACTGAGGGGATGGAAAGGGAGATTTATTTTCATTTTCCATTTGAAATTTTTACCACATGGGGAACATAAAAATGTAAGCAATAGAAGAATATTTGCAATAAACACAATGGACAAAAGCTCAGTATTCAACTCCTAAAGAAAACCACAATTGTATAAAGAAAGATATGTTATTTATTACAGCAGTCTTTGTGATAGCAACAAATTGGAAACGATTCAAATGTCTATTAATGAAAAACAAAAAACCCTATGGTCTGTGCTACTTTGGACAGTTGTATGGTCATTTAAAAATATTGATAAAGATTTATAGGTACTGGGGCACCTGGGTGGCTCAGTGGGTTGAGCCTCTGCCTTCAGCTCAGGTCATGATCTCAGGGTCCTGGGATCGAGCCCCGCATCAGGGTCTCTGCTCAGCAGGGAGCCTGCTTCCTCCTCTCTCTCTGCCTGCCTTTCTGCCTACTTGTGATCTCTGTCTGTCAAACAAATAAATAAAATCTTAAAAAACAAACAAACAAAAAAAACACCTGATTTAAAAAAAAAAGATTTATAGGTACAAACATGAAAAGATACCTAAGATGTATAATCCAATGAGAACATAAGTTCCAGAATAATGCATATGTTATGATATTAATGTCATTTGTGTAAATGACAATTTATCTACTCAACAAATATGTATTGAGCACCTACTAAGAGCTGGACACTATTTTAAATATTGGGAACATGGTGAAGAATAAATAGACAAAGCTCCTAACTCTGCAGGTCTTACGCTCTAATGGTGGAGACTGAAAATAAAATAAGTAAGTTTTCTAGTATAGAAGTGAAATGTACGAAGGCTAAAAATACATCAGAGAAGCTGAATAGAATCCTGGGAGATGAAGTTTGCAATTTTAAGTAGGGTGATAAGGAAGACCTGCCACAGAAGGTGGCATTTGAGCAGACTTAAATGAGGAGAGGGAACAGGCCACGTGGATCCTGGGAGAAGAACTTTGCAGGCAGAGAGAACAGCACATCAGTGTCTCTGAGGATGGAACATGCCAGTGTAACTAGAGCAGGAGAAGCATTGGTTTTATAAATTGAAAAACATAGGTCTACACATCAGTAATCAATACTAGACTCCACGGGCAAGTAGACTGTCAGCGACTAAATAGTTCACATGAGAAAAAATATAACCTCAAACCAACATTTCAGAATATTTGTGTAGTTTCTCTAATGCAAAAATCAAATAGTCAGGTAAAAGAATTTCCCATTTTGGCTTCTCACATGCCTGTTATCCATATGGGAATTGCCTGTGTCCCCAGTAGTCTATGAGCTTTGTGAACGTAGAAACTGTTTCTGTGTCTGGGGCATTTATAAGTTTCTTTCTGGAGCATAGCCCTGTTCCTGGCATTCATGGACACTCACAATGGTCTGGCTGTTAAATGGTGCTTACCAAATACCAGCAAGAGTTCTAAGGAGCTAACTTACTTACCTACTTGCTTGCTTATTGATTGACTGATTGATTGATTGATAATTAAAGCTTTTGTTTATTTACTTGTCAGAGAGAGAAAGAGAGAGCACAAGCAGGGGGAGCGGCTGGAAGAAGGAGAAACAGGCTCCCTGCTGAACAAGGAGCCCAATGTGGGACTCCATTCCAGAACTCTGGGATCATGACCCAAGCTGAAGGCAGATGCCCAACTGACTGAGCCACCCAGGCGTCCCAGGATTTAGCTTATTTAATCTTCACAAAATGGTTTCGAGGTAGGTGCCATCATTATTGCCATTTTTTAAAAAATTATTTATTTAGTTGGCAGAGAAAGGGGAGAGCACAAGCAGGGGGAGTGACTGAGAAACAGGCTGCCCACTGAGTAGGCAGCGCAATGCATGACTCAACCCCAAGGGTCATGACCTAAGCCAAAGGCAGATGCTTGAGGGACAGAAACACCCAGGTTCCTTTCATTGTTACCATTTTGAACTTGGAGTACTGAGGCACAAAGAAAGTAAGTAACTTACTGAAAGTCACATGTCAGAGCAAGAATTTGAACCCAGGCAGTCTGGTGCCAGAGTCGCCTTAAACCATTATAATTAATTAATTAATTAATTGATTAATAAGAAATAAATAAAACAATTTTGACAAATACGTTCAATAAATTCTTTAGGTATGAAATAAAACAACACTCATTAGATTAAAATGAAAGGACTAAGAGCCCTTGCTGGAGGGACTTATGTGAAGGCAGGCAGACTGGTCTATTTTGCAGAACACAGTGACTTAGAATCTTTCTGTACAGCAATCTCTACAGGCAAAAGTATTGGAACTTTTATCCCTTTCATGTACAAATGCTTCTTTTAGTAATGCATAAGGAAATAATTCAAAGAAAAAAAGTTTGTGAATAATGATATTTAAATACGTACCATTTATAATAGGGAAAAACTATGCACAACCCAAATGCCCTGTCTTAAGGACTGATTTTGCAAACTATAAGGTAAAATAGTGTAAGCACAGAACTTACTGTTACTTTATTATTATTAAAATAATAACTTTGGGGGGCATCTGTGTGGTTCAGTCGTTCAGCGTCTGCCTTCGGCTCAGGTCATGATCCCAGGCTCCTGGGATCGAGCCCCGCATCAGGCTCCCTGCCTGCTTCTCCCTCTCCCACTCCCCCTGCTTCTGTTCCCTCTCTCTCTCTCTGTGTCTCTCTCTGTCAAATAAATAAATAAAATCTTTTAAAAAATAATAATAACTTTGTGATCTATTTGTATATCTAACTGTGCATCTGAAATAAAGCTAAGTGGAAAAAGAACAAAGCTATTGTGTACGTAGGCATTAAAACTATATATTATACTTTTGCAAAGATAATTAACAATTGAGTTTTATGTCAATAGATCAACTTTTTGTGTTTTTTTTTCTGTTAAAAAATTGTGTTAATACATAACCAACTCTTTGTGGTTTTTTTCCATTAAAAATGTTTAATGTCTAATAACAAGAGAGGGAGGCATACCATCCCTTAATAAGGCTGAATTCATTAGGCAAGGTCTATAAAGGCCATTTTTTCTAAGAACTAATTTTGGAGTGTGGGTAGCTGTGAATATGTGCACATCTGAGCCTGGGGTTAGGATGGTAGAGTGGTTCTGCCCACCCGCTTCTAGGTATAGAGAACTTAACTCAGTCTTTCCAAATCAGAATTTCTGGGAGGGAACCCAAGCATCTGTGTTTTGAGAGAAAACTCTAAAGAAATGCTGATGAATGGCAATGTTTGAGAATAAATGCTTCAAACTTCAACAGACACATATTCTTAGAAACAACCAGTGTGCCTGTTTTTCCACAGTCCCTTTAATTAAGTATTCTAATCTTCTATTTTAGCTCATTTGATAGGTATGAAGTATTATTTCCCAGCTGATCCATTTTATTGAGCACATTCATTAAAAGGCATCATTAAGCCTCACACTTTTTTAAAAAGCAAAAAAATGCTAGCAAAAGACTAGAAACAATCTAAATATCCATCATTTTCAGACTGGTCAATAAATAATTGTATTTCCACACAATGGAAACTGTGCTGCTGTTTTAAAAAAATGGAGCAGAACTCTATGTACAAATAGGACATTTCTCAGAGATACATTGTTAAAAGATAAATGTGAGGTAGAGAACAGTGTGTCCACTGTGTTGCAATTGTGCCCCCACCCTACCCTCCACCACCCCATCTTGTATATTCATAGATTATCTCTGGAAGGAGACATCCCAAACTGGTGGTGATAGGTGCCTCTGGGTACCAGACTTGGTTGGTTAAGGTTACAGTGATTAGGTAAAAGGGTAGATTAACTTTGAATTTTACACCTTTTCATGTATTAATTCATAAATAAGAAAATATGAACAACTAGGTAAAAATGGAATCCCAATCTACCTAAATTTCATCCATTATTAATTATTACCAGATTATCTGGAATGTCAGCCCAGATTTAAGCTTGACACTGACTACAAATCCTTTGCAGGCCTCATTTGCTTTACTGCTTTGGTTTCCAGAGCTGTTAGGTTGTTGGTCTTTCCTCCCGTGTTCAAGACTTAATTTGTTGTTTGTCCTATTTTCTCTATGGGAATGTATCTATTCCTGTATCTTGAAGCATTCTCATTTCAGCTACCTGGGGCTTCCTCGTGGTGTAATCAGGAAAAGGAGAGGCCTTTGTTCTTTTCCCACTGACCTAAAGAGGTCAGAGAGACATCCACCAAAGCAAATAAACAAACACACCCAGGACCATCAGAACACCGGAATTTCTTCCAGCACGCTTCATGAATCCTAGCAGGTACAATACTTGGTGCAATGGAACTTCTTTATTGAGCAGTGAAACACTGAGAATTTACAATGAAGCGGCTGCTAAAGATTCCCTGAAAATAATTTCCAGAGGGCATTTTAAATATAGTTTGAACATATTTCTGTAAAAAAAGGGTGGTATATCCAAATGCATATATTATACAACACCAAGAGTAATGTAAACTATGGACTTTGGGTGAATATGAGGTGTCAGTGTAAGTTCATCAATTATAAGAAATGTCCCACTCTGCTGGGGCATGTTGATAATGAGGGAGGGGGTGCCTATAGATGTGTGGAGGTCGGGAGTATATGGAATTTTCTAGATCTTCCTCTTAATTTCACTGTGAACCTAAACTGCTCTATAAAAAAATGAAGTCTTTTAAAAGAAAGATGGAATCTAGTTAATACATTGAAGAACAAAGCTACAGAAATTTTTGGCTTTAATAAACTATAGAAAAGCTCGGGAAAAAATAGTGGTATATTGATTGCCTATATGTAACACTATACATAAGTACATAATGTACATAATTATTTAAATACTTTGTTTATAATTTCTCTTCTTTGAGACAACATCATGTGGCCTCACATTATTACAGGATCATCACAACAGTAAGGAAACAGCAGAAACTGCACAAGTCAAGTGGTTTCTTTTCCCATGTAGGATGAAAATCGCTACTACACTATTTAGAGGACGTGGTCCTCTGGAACTTCGAGAAAGGTATTTTCTCCATTTCAACATTTCCATTTTTTAATGGTTCTCATGTTAGAAAGTATCTTTTTGTTTTTGTTTTTATTCTGCTTTTTTTTTTTAAAGATTTTATTTATTTATTTGTTAGAGAGAGAGAGAGCACACGAGCACAGGCAGACAGAGTGGCAGGCAGAGGCAGAGGGAGAAGCAGGCTCCCTGCCAAGCAAGGAGCCCGATGTGGGACTCGATCCCAGGACGCTGGGATCATGACCTGAGCCGAAGGCAGCTGCTTAACCAACTGAGCCACCCAGGCGTCCCTTTATTCTGTTTTTTAATGTCAAGTCATGTTTGGTCTTCTGCAATTTCTATCCTCAGATTCTTATTTGCCTTCCACCAACAGAAAAAATTGGTATGATCCTTATAATAAACGGTATATTCAAAATGGATAACTAAATAGAATCTGATAAAAAGATGATTTACAAACATCAGGAACATGACAAGGATGTCTGTTCTGTATTCAACATTCTACTAGAGCTTCCACCCAGTGCAATAAAACAAGAAAAAGAAATAAAAATCTTCTGGATTGGAAAGGTGGAAATAGAAATCTTATGATGAATTCTTCCAACTCCAGCTTTTGTATGTCTGAAAAATTTTTTATTCCACTTTTGTTTTTGTGGTCAAGTTTTTATTTAAATTCCAGTTAGTCAACATACAGTGTAATATTAGTTTTAGATGTAGAATTTAGTGATAGTGTCCTCCTTAAACTACCACCCATTTAACTCATCCTCCCTCCGCACCCCTCCACCCCATCCACTTCCCCTCCAGTAACCCTCAGTTTGTTCTCTATAGTTTTGAGTCTGTTTCCTCTCTTTCCCCCATATATTCATTTGTTTTGTTTCTTAAATTCCACATATGAGTGAAATCATACGGTATTTGTCTTTCTCTGACTGACTTATTTTCCTTAGCATAATGATGTCTAGCTCCATCCATGTCATTGCAAATGGCAAGATTTCATTCTTTCTGATGGCTGAGTAATATTCTATTGTACATATATACCACAGCTTTATTCATTCATTAGTAGATGGACATTTGGGCTCGTTCTGCAATTTGGCTATTGTTGATAATGTTGCTATAAATATAAAGGTGCATGTATATCCCTTTGAATCAGTAGTTTTATATCCTTTATGCAAATACAAGTAGTGCAATTGCTGGACCATAGGTAGCTCTATTTTTAATTTTCTGAGGACCCTCCATACTGTTTTCCAGAGTGACTGCACCAGCTTACATTCCCACCAGCAGTGTAAGTCCACTTTGTCTTTGAAAGATATTTTCCAGTTATTTTTTCCCCCTAGATGTTATTTTCCCCCCTTTCAGTACCTTAGATGTACTTAGATGTTGTTACATTTTCTTTTCAGTTGTATTGTGTCCAATAAGAAATTTGGAATTCTTTATTTTTTTTATTTTATTCATTTATTTGACAGAGAGAGAAATCACAAGTAGGCAGAGAGGCAGGCAGAGAGGGGGTGGGAAGCAGGCTCCCTGCTGAGCAGAGAGCCTGATTCAGGGCTCGATCCCAGGACCCTAAGATCATGACCTGAGCTGAAGGCAGAGTCTCAACCCACTGAGCCACCCAGGTGCCCGAAACTTGGAATTCTTGTCTTTGTTTCTGTATAACATGTCTGATGTCTTTTAAGTTTTTCTCTTAGTAACTGGTTTGAACAATTTATTATGTATCTTTATGTGTCTTGTGCTTAGGATTTGCCACACTTTTTGGACCAGTGGGTTTATAGTTTTCATCAAATTCGGAGTAACCATTATTTCTTCCAATATTTTTTCTCTTCATCCCACTTCTCTCCTTCAGGAAGTTCCAATTACTGTTAAATTGTCCCACAGCTCACTGATGCTCGATCATACTTTTTGAATTCTCTTTTCTCTCTGTTTCATTTTGGGCAGTTGCTATCATTGTGCCTTCAAATTCACTAATCTTTTTTTTTTTTTATTGGCACTATCTAATCAGCTTTTAAACACATCCATTGTATTTTTCATCTCACACGTTATATTCTTGATCCTTAAAAGTTTGATTTGGGGCTCAGTTGGTTAAGCCTCTGCCTTCAACTCAGGTCATGATCTCGGGGTCCTGGAATTAAGTCCCGTGTGGGGCTCCCTACTCAGTGGGGAGTCTGCTTCTCCCTCTCTCTGTCCCACCCCCTCTTTGTGCTCGCTCACTCTCTCAAATAAATAAAATCTGTAAAAAATAAAAAAGAAGTGTGATATGATCTTTCTTAATATATAACTTCCATATATCTGCTTAAATTTTTGAATTTATGGAATACCATTTTAATATTTCTCTCCAATAATTATAAAATTTATGTCAGTTCTGGGTTGGTTTTGATTTATTTATCTTTTGATAAATACAGGGGGTTATTTAAGGGCTAAGATATCCTGGCTTTTTGCATGATGGTAATTTTGCATTGGATTCCAGAAATTAAGAATAATAATGATATGAGAACACACTACACACACACACACACACACACACACACACACACACACACACACTACTATGGAAATTCTCCATGCAATGGGAAACATTTTCTAATTATTAGTCTTTATCAGCCCATCCTCTAGGATACTAGAATATTCTGTAGTGTTCTTTTGTGTTTTATATATGTTGAGTTTTAAAATAATACACTATTGGGGCGCCTGGGTGGCTCAGTGGGTTAAAGCCTCTGCCTTCGGTTCAGGTCGTGATCTCAGGGTCCTGGGACCAAGCCCCACATCAGGCTCTCTGCTCAATGGGGAGCCTGCTTCCCCCTCTCTCTGTCTCTCCCTGCCTCTCTGCCTACTTGTAATCTCTGTCTGTCAAATAGATAAATAAAATCTTAAAAATAAAATAATACACTATTATTGGTGGTTCCTTTTTTCTAATAGTGTTGTTGAAAGAACAGTTATGGTTCATGGAATCCAATGCCTCATTTTTAAATCAATAAAGGGTAGTGGGTGGGAAGAGATGTCAGATTCTCTTCTGTTCTCTGTTGATTGATGAATAATCTGGGTAGGACCCAACATTTATCCTTTACTAAAATCTGCCTATTCTTTTTATTGATTATTTAAATGATTTCACATAATTTTCTTGAAGTATTTACTTGCCTGTAGTAGCAGGTTGACAAACTGATGATTATTTCATTCTTCTGTATAGTCACTTGGAATTAGTGAATAGTTAGGACAATTTCTAATGGATTTAAACTTTCAGCTCTTCAGTTTTCTTATGGGTAAAGAGAATAAATAACAAATGTTATTTGTGTATAACATGTAGTATATAAATAATACTTAATAAATAATAATAAGTAAAAACCAGATCACAAAAAGGGTGTGAGGATTAAATGAGATAGCATGTGAGAATTTGCCTAGAAAAATGTCTGGTATTGGGCGCCTGGGTGGCTCAGTGGGTTAAAGCCTCTGCCTTAGGCTCAGGTCATGATCCCAGGGTCCTGGGATCGAGCCCCGCATTGGGCTCTCTGCTCAGCAGGGAGCCTGCTTCCCTTCCCTCTTTCTCTGCCTGCCTCTCTGCCTACTTGTGATCTCTGTCTGTCAAATAAATAAATAAAACATTTAATAAAAAAAAGAAAAGAATAATGCCTGGTATATAGAAGATCCACCATAAATCCAAGTTCCTTTTTTTTTTTTTTTTGTGGATGCTGAAACTTTGCAATATTTTCCTATTTGTGGGATTTTTGCTCTGAATTCTGCCCTAACTCAATCCAAGCCTGAAGAAACCTTAGATTGTATGAGAAATCTGCTTGAGAAACCTCATACACTTCTGTCTGGTATATCTCTTTGGGTGTCCCTCCTGGCTTTGGACATGATGGTACCTGCCATTTAGGCCACATGATGGGAGCCATTTAGGTCACATAATGTCTGGGGAGCTGACCAGACATTAGTATACAGCAGTGGTTCTCAAAGTGAGGTCCCCAAATCAGCAGCATCAGCAACACCTGGCAGTGTTAAAAATTTTCTGGCCTCATTCCCCAAATACTAGATCTGAAACTCTAGAGATGGGACCCAGTAATCTGTGTTTTTAAAAGCTCTCTAGGTGATTCTGATGCATGGTGAAAGTTCAGAATTATTGTTGGAGCAACAGAGGAAGGAAGGAGCCAACAGTTTCCTAGTGGCTGGAGCAACTTCAACAGCATTGTGGGAAATAGTTCAGAAGAAAATGGGCAAGTATGTGCATATAGAGTTGGGTGGGAGGGGAAGCATTGGGGCTGAAAAGGATAAAGTGTGAACTTATAGAGCTGGGAGCAAAAGACATACCCCTAAAGGCAAAGGAGAAGATGTGGTATCAAAGGAAGACCTAGAGCGCTGGGTATATATTGCTTGTGTGTGTGTGTGTGCGTGTGTGTGAATATTTTTGAAAATCAAAAAAAGGAAAGATCTCCCTCAGTCACGGATTAGGATAAGGGTAAAACTCTGAAATTGCTGGGGCGCCTGGGTGGCTGAGTGGGTTAAAGCCTCTGCCTTCGGCTCAGGTCATGATCCCAGGGTCCTGGGATGGAGTCCTGCATCTCTGCTCAGCAGGGAGCCTGTTTCTCTGTCTCTCTCTGCCTGCCTCTCTGCCTACTTGTGATCTCTGTCTGTCAAATAAATAAATAAATAATCTTAAAAAAAAAACTGAAATTGCTGTGGACCTAGTCTGTCTAGGCACATCCCCTAAAGGAATTTTGAAAAATTATGTTCTTTATAATTTATTTTTAAGCTGATATTTTTTTCATAAAAATAGAAGAGTCAAAAAATATAATTTCCAGCATATTATAAGTCCATCTCATCACTCTTTTAAGTTTTGCTGGTAATATCATTTAGGTACGAGGGTATCTTGCTACCCACCTCATCTATTTTATAAGTTTATAACAAGCTTTTTTTGACAATTGAATATTTTATATGGTCTTTTTCTCCTTTAGCTTGTATTTCTATCCCACTTTCTCCACAGATTTTAATCTAATGTAACATATTTCTATATTTGGAAGTCTTTTACCGACCACCCTCACATTCTCCAACAAAAATATGTATGTGTGTAAACTAAAAGTTTAAAAACTTTCTTGTGACCATAAAGTTCTAGTTGTTGAAAAGTTTCTTTTACACTGATTACTGAAACAATTACTGGAATCACTCAACTGGGCAAACAGACTACATTATCACACATTTTAATCATCTTTCTAAACCTAAAAAGTAAAATTATATTGGAACTACACCTCTAAATGAGATTGACATGCATTTCATAGCATTCTGACCAAAGGAATTGCCACAAAGTCCCTTTGTTTGTTGCTTTGGAGATTCAACACCTCAGGGTGATGTACAACTCCTGTTTGACATATCTGTCTTCTGCAAAGTAGAAAAATCATTGTGAAATAAGAGGAGGAAAAACAGACTTTCAACTGCAGGTGTGTACTCAGAGCAATTTTAGAGAACAGTTCATATGGAACATGAGGATCTGGAAATCAGCTTTCTTGAAACTGTCCCTGCCCCTGTATCCCTTGGAAAATCTTCACATACTTGCAGGGGTACCTCAATTTGAAGACCCCTATGTATGAAAAGGGTGCTGGCCTGGAAGTTTGAAGACCTGGATGTGCTTGAGTTTTGTTTCTGTCACATTGGCTATGGAAACTTGCACAAAGGGGGACAGGGAATCAACATTTTATGGGCTTCTACCATGTGCCAGACACTGACTAGATGCTCCACATGTTATTCAGTCACATGGCAACTGTCAGAAGTGGGTGTGATGATCACTAGCCCCATTTTCAGATGGGAAAACGGAGGCTCAGGAAGTGAAGAGCCCAGCCTGATGTCATAAAATTAGGTAGTAATGAATCCGTGATGAATGATTCAATCCGAGTTCTAACTCTAAAGACCATGCTCCAGTCGTGCTGTAACAATGCTCACTTGAACAAGTCATTTCCCCACTGTGGGCCTCAGTTTATTCACCTGTGAAATAGAGGGAGATGAACAAGGAGAACTATAAAGCCACTTCCAGAGTTGACATCCTACCAATCTATGTGCAGTAGAGACCAGGGCGGGGTGAAAGGGTTTTCTCAGAGGTTCACACCCTATGGCATTAGAAGACAATATAGAAGGAATCCAGAAATTCATTAGACCTAGTGGTAATTCTAACAGAATCTGCACTGGGTTAAAGTTCAAAGAGCTTGACCTGCCAACCAGCCTGGGCAGAATTAGGTGAGAACTGAACTCTAAGAAAATTATTAGACATCTAATAATTGGACATTTAAGAAGGAACCAAGAAAATACATGTAACTCCATTTAAATTCAATGAAATCTATCCATAAAAAATCTATTTCCACTTTTCTTTTTAATATAGTGAGATCTGCTGAATACTTTATAGTTGTAAGGCCTATAAAGTGCCCAATTCTTTTTTTTTTTTTAAAGATTTTATTTATTTATTTGTCAGAGAGAGTGAGAACAGGCAGACAGAGTCAGGCAGAGGCAGAGGCAGAGGGAGAAGCAGGCTCCCTGCTGAGCAAGGAGCCCAATGTGGGACTCGATCCCAGGACACTGGGATCATGACCTGAGCCGAAGGCAGCTGCTTAACCAACTGAGCCACCCAGGTGTCCCTAAAGTGCCCAATTCTGAAGCCACTTGGAAATTCTGGTAAAACGGTAGTTAACCTCATACTATATTTTAGAATATGTGGATCATAAGCATCTCATATGGATTTGTTTCTTTTTATTTTACATCTATAACAGCTTCTCAAAATAGTCTAGATTTACTGCTTTGACTTCATTGTTACAATTTATTCAACTTATTTCTTAACAACTTGCAACTGGGCTCCAACTTCACTGGAATTATTCTCCTCAAGGTTAGCAGACTACCTCTTCATTGACCAACTCAGTAATGTCTTCAGAGTTCTTGTTTCTGGGAGCTTTCTGCTGTGTTTGATGTAACTGATGTTATCTTCTTTCTGCAACAATGCCCAGTATCAAATTCATCAAGTTTTCCTCATATCCTCTGAGCACACCTCTCTCTTTCTGGGAGATTCTTCCTCCAAATACCCATTGTAGGAGGCCAGTGTTAAAGGTTTTGTTCTTAGCCGTGTCTTTTTTCAGTCCAGATGATCTTCAACATTCTCATTGTCTGGGAAAGTGGCAAGTTTCTCCATTGATGACTCACAGATCCATATTTCAGCTTTGTGTTCCAAATCCACAGTACTAAAAAAAGTTGTCCAATGGCTTCTAGACATCCTTAAATGCAATATGTCCCAAATCAAATGCTTCATTATCACCTTAAAGTCTATCCCTGGATTTGCTAACACTGTTCATGGGACCACCATTCTCTCAGTCATCTAGGCCAGAAATCTTGTTACCTTTGACTTTTTTCCAGTATGTGCTTACATTATAACTAGGAAAAATACATATAAAAGACAAAACAGACTATGTGGTATGCTTGCTTCAGAGGCAGTGAGCCTCTGTGAGGTAGGGAGAAGCTGGGAATGGACTCCTAATTCCCAAGAAGTCTGGAGGGAGAGGCATCCATTCAGACAGTGAACTATCAGGCACTAAATCAGTGAGCTGCAAGTTCTGTTGATCATGCCTTGAGTGTGTTTCTCTTTTTGTTTCTTCCTTTCTGGCCATGCTGTGCTAGTTCAGTACCTTGTATCTTTTGTCCTAGATTATTTTAATAGCCCCCTTTATAAATGTGAGGCCTTGGGCTTGGTTTTCAAACTATCTGTACAAGTCAAGACAGGAGAGATGTTAGCAAGCAGTAGAACATAACAGGGGGTACAGGGACTGGGAAGGAGGGTGGTTATCTGACAATTAGAGACACAGGAGGCAACAAAGTGAAGTAGGCCTCCACAAAATGCCATCTTGGGTCACGCTGTGAAGCCTAGAACAAGAGAGATGATCAGACCTCTCTAGTTGAAGGATGCCACTAAGTCGGAATACCACCTTCTGTTATTGCAGAAGAATATCAAAAGAGATAGAGACACAAGGAGATTTGAGAGAGCAATCAGGATAGTGAAGGATCCCAAAGTTATATCTCATGAGGAATTGTTAACCAACTGGAGATATATAACCTGGAGAAAATACAAGGGGGTTTTACAGATGTCTCTGCTTATGTAAAAGACTATTTTGTGGAAATCACTTAAGAATTTTATAAGTGTGGGGAAGGTATGTGCTATGGTGAGTGCTGTGAAGTGTGTAAACCTGGTGATTCACAGACCTGTACCCCTGGGGCTAATAATATATTATATGTTAATAAAAAATGAAAAAAAATACATCAACAGCAACAACAAAAAAGAATTTTATAAATGGAGTTATCCTGAGGTGGAATACACTCATTTCAATGAATATTTATTGTATGCCTCCTCTGTGCTAGGCACTGAGGCTACCTGGCAGGCAAGTTAGTCCCTACCCTTGTGGAACTTGAGTTCTAGTCTGATAGAGACAATAATTGAATAAACAAATAAATGAGGAATATAACTTCAGAAAGTGATGAGATCAGCTACCCTAGAAGAAAATAGTGTATTTTTGCTAGGAACATGTGAGCCTAGCTTTGATGACCACTTGGCAGGAAGGTTTCAGAAGAGATTTAGGTACAGGATGGATTATCGGCTTAGATGACCTTAAGGGACTCTTCAACCCCAAGATTTTATGACACTGCCATTCTACTATCATCTACCAAATTAGGACTTCCTTGCAAATATCCTAAGGTTTAGAAAACCCAAACTCCTTGCTATTCCAGGAACAACCCCTGCATTGAGGTTAGTGAGTCAACAGTGACTCAGTGTGAGTTATTTACCCGTGTGGTTCCTGTGCCTGGAATGTCTTTCTCTCATTTCGCCTCTCAAAATCCTCCTTGTTCATCAAGGCTCAACTCAAAGATAAACTTTGAAATCAAGCTTTCTGGAAAGCACTGAACTATGTTGTTCCCTCTCTGGGCCCAGGGGCACTTAGCTTGTAGCACTATTAAAGCACTAACTGTATTTTACTTTTATTGGCGTTCACTATTGCTCAGTGGGCTTCCGTACTAGCTTTTGATTTTCTTGAGGGCAGGGACCATAGCTTCCTTCTTCTATGATGCTTCAAGGTGCAAATCTCCTAGTCCTGCTTTGAATCCAGCAGATATTCAACAAGTAAATGAATATGGCACCAGGTAATACATGCACTCATCATTATCAGGAGGGAATTAGATATGATCACTGCTTGAAATAGGAAAAAGAATAACCTACTGGTTTAACTAAGAACCCTCTCCCCCAGTCTCGGGGGAGACTATCCCTCTCTACTCACCAGCTATGTGACTCTGGGTATGTTACCTAGCACCTTCATGCCCCAGTTTCTTTATCTAGACAATAGCAATAATAAAATATCTCCTGTGTAATATTGTTGCAAGGAGAATGGATAAAGAAGATGTGGTGGGAAAAGTGGAATAAGACAAAATCAGAGAGGGAGACAAACCATAAGAGACTCAAACAGGAAACAAACAGAGAGTTGCTGGAGGGGAGGGGTGGGTGAGAGGGATGGGGTGGTTGGGTGATGGACATGGGGGAGGATATGTGCTATGGTGAGTGCTGTGAATTGTATAAGACTGATGAATCACAGACCTGTACCCCTGAAACAAGTAATAATTATATATATATGTGATATATATAATATGTATAAAATATACATTACATGTCAAATATGTAAATTAAATATATATACATATATATACCCCTGAAACAAGTAATACATTATATATATTAAAAATATACATTATATGTCAATTAAATATATGTACACACACACACACATATATTATTGCAAGGATTAAGTACAACACTCCATGCCAAGCACCTAGGTTAGTATCTACCATATAGTTAACCCTCACTATAAATTAGCAATTATTAAGATGATTAGACATTCCTCCCCTTCAATAGATTTTTGGTTTAAATGTATCATTTAAGGGTATGGCAAAACAGAAATTACAAAAGAAGGCAGATGATTGATTCTATATTTGGCAAGGTTTCCATCAGGCAAAGTTTGCCTATCAGCCAAAATTAATTTCAGATACAACTTAAGAAAGAAGCCTCTATTTGTATTGGATTGGAAAATAGTGTAATGATAGAAAGATTGTACATGGCTACCAGCGAGAATTCCTGTAGGTGATGGGCTTTAGAAATAACCTCTCCTTGGGACGCCTGGGTGGCTCAGTTGGTTAAGCAGCTGCCTTCGGCTCAGGTCATGATCCCAGCGTCCTGGGATCGAGTCCCACATCGGGCTCTTTGCTCGGCAGGGAGCCTGCTTCTCCCTCTGCCTCTGCCTGCCACTCTGTCTGCCTGTGCTCACTCTCTCTCTCTCTCTCTAACAAATAAATAAATAAAATCTTTAAAAAAAAAAAGAAAAAAAAGAAATAACCTCTCCTTTACAGGTAAAGAAACAGGTGGTTTGGAGAAGTTCAGTGACTCGCCCAAGGTCATACAGCTAAGGTTAGCATGGGGAGGCTCACAGCTTTCCAGGTCTGCCTGGCTCCTTAGCTATTGCTCTTTCCACTGCGCCCTGATGCCTCCCAGTTCCATGGCTGAGGCCAACACAGATTGGAGGTGCTGTTCCTCCAAAGCCTCGCAGGCCCCAGTCCTTCAATGCTAGCATTCTGTGGGCAGCAGGCCTAATTTCAGACTGATGGGGCTGAGGCTGCTAATACTCCTCTAGCCTTAGGGAGAACTGACTCACGGGCTTAGACAGGCTGGGGCCCGCAGATGGAGGTTATGTGGGGCTCCACCTGTGAAAGGCTGGGGGTGTGATAAACACGGAAGATCTGAGGCCTGTCTGACGTGCATTTAACCCAGGAGAAGTGACAGAACACTACGTGGTTCTACATCTAGTATGCCAGGAAGACAAATCCAAGAATGTATCAAGTGACACCCAAAATGTCAAGATAAGCAAAAGGATTTTCAGTTTTTTTGGAGGAAGAAGCAAAAATCAGGAAAGGATAGTTCTCTCTACCCCCTGCTCTTTGAGAATTTATGTGATGTTAATAAAGACTTGAAAGGAGGCAGTTACTTTGATCTCAAGCAAAAGAATGATCTTCACTGCAGAGGTTAGAGAAAACAGTAGAAACCGAAGGCCACCTGAGAGGAAGAGGAGGCAGTCAAAGCACATTTCGCTGCTTTTCCTGAGCTTTGAAGAATTATATGCCAAATGGGTTGAGTGCCTAGTATTGATCTTTTTATTAATACATTATATTTGTATAGACCTTTTCAGTTACATAATTATTCGATAGTCAACAAATTCAATTTAACAAACATTTATTGAGCTTTTGGTTATGCGAAGTGCAGTTGCTTTTCCCATTCAAATTGGTTGACGTGACCTCTAAAGTCTTTCCTAAATGTAGATCAAGCATATCCCGCTGGAAACGTTTTGTATATTTTCTTTAGTATTTAAATTATCACCATGGGATTAAAAAAATAAAATACCTCTCATCATTTTTAGGTATACAGAGACTAAGTACTTATTTAGAATGGAGCCTGGATTAATGAAATTAATGAACTCTGGGCTACAGAGGGCTCTTGGTGCACCTCTGCCATGTGCCAGAGAAAGGGGAGCCTTGGATGAAATGAAGCATCTTCCTGAAGAGTCCATTACTTGAAGATTTGTGTGTGTGTGTGTGTGTGTGTGTGTGTATGTTGGGATGGGAGGGTGTAAAGTGCACATTTGTATTAAAACAAACAACCATTTTCTATTCTGTGGAGTAGTGGACCAAGTCTGCTCCTTTGAGCTTTGTTATAGGCAGGTCCTAGTGCAATAAGGATATTTTTTTAAGTGCTAAATTCTGAAAAGTACTAAATCTTAATATACTTAATATACTAAATACTAATATACTTACTTGTAGACATATTAAAACCTCATTAATTCAGGCTTCATTTATTGAAATTTTTGATAATCCAAATAAGTACTATAGTCTATAGTCTATAAAAATGATATTTATTTTTTAAGTTCCAAGGTGATAATTTAAATTCTAAAGGAAACTTAGAAAAAACACCCTCAAACATGTTATAAGGAGTAATTTATATTCAAATATTTAATACACAAGTTATAAGTATTCTTATCTACTCATCAAAGCAGATGTGGAAAGTTGATCAGTCTCATTTTGAATTGCATTATGTATTTGAGCTTTTACAAAACTTCCTTTCATTTTCTTTAACAATATTCTTATAATCAAGGCTTTTCCTTCACTTTTTTCTTCTTCCTGACATTTGTGATAATCAGTAAGGTTTTAAATCACTAACCACCTCCCATTTTCTACCACATAAACCTTCTAAAGAAGGTGTGGTTTCCTAGCTTCTAGTTGGGCAAGTTGTAACAGGGTCATTGTACTATGGTTTCCCAATATGGTTACCCTTGGAATGACCTTGTTAGCTTCAATTCAGAGGAAAATCTTGGCAAACAATAATAACCCAATGGGTCATTCCCCAGGGAAACCCTGACATGCCTAAAAATGATATTAATCATTTCTAGCCCTGAACTATTTATTCTATTTAGATAGAAGACAATTGTCACACATTTCCCTTCCAAAGCCAGTAGAACAAAAGTTTACAGATTAATTCCCAACTTTAATGAATTCCCTATTAAGAGGGTGGCACATTCTACATAAAGGTCATTTGCTGCAAACACAGTATGTTGAGTTTTTAATTCTCATTTTGGCTTCATGCATCATTTATCCCAAACCACACTGTTCCTGGGCACCAGTTCTACTCCTCTAGTCCCGGTGCTTAGGACCAAAGGAAGAAGCTGTGTGGGGAATGGAAAACATGTTATCTTGGCCACAGTGGGAGAACTGTGTGTGGTCTGGGGAATATCACCTCACCTCTATGGACTTTAGTTTCCCCAACTATGAAATGCAAGGAATGGATGAGCATCATCTTTTTGATGACTGTCAGCTCCAGTGGCACCTGCTTCTATGATATGAAGCAGGAAGAGGTGAGATTGGAAAGGTGGTGGCAACTGGTGGGTGAGTGGCAGGGGTGGGTAGCTGAAGGAAGACAATGAATGCATGACTGAAGAGCTTGAATTTTCTACAATGGACAGGGGAATCAATTTAGGTTCCCAAGAAGCTGGGTGAAGTGACGAAAATGGTGTGAGAGTTAGAGCATCTGACTAGTGTGTAGAAGTGGATTTAAGGATGTCACACATACACAATGATAGCAAAGGCAAAACAAATATCTTTTTTCCTCCTTTTTCTTTTTTCAAAGATTTTATTTATCTATTTGACAGAGAGAGGGAGATCACAAATAGGCAGAGAGGCAGACAGAGAGAGAGGGGGAAGCAGGTTCCCCGCTGAGCAGAGAGCCCGATGTGGGGCTCCATCCCAGGCCCCTGAGACCATGAACTGGGCCAAAGGCAGAGTCTCAACTCACTGAGCCACCCAGGTGCCCAAGACAAATATCTTACAACTTTTGCCTCCCATGAGGGAAAAGATAAACTTTGGTCTTACTGAAAAGAGCCAATTAAATAAAAAATTGTGAGCCTGGGGAAAAATGCAGGACTTGACTTCTTGTGATCCTGCGGTAATCATCCTCACCTATACCTCTGCATGAGTGCAGGCCTTTAAAATTTCCAAACAGTTTTCACAGGTGCTATCTCATTTCATCTCCCTAAAACCCAAGTATTTTCCAACAATGAAAACAGTCTTAAGCCAAGGCCAAAAAGCAACTAACTGATGACTACTCAGTGGTATTCTTGGGCAGTTGGGCAGTGGGCCATGAGCAGTGATGCATGGAAGTCTACATCCTGGGGTCATCTGAATGGTAGATGGGATTCTTCCTAGCCACCCTTCTGAGTGTATATTGACCTGCTTATGCTTCCCAACCTCTTGGGAGATGAGGGCTCCTTCCACAGCCAAGTGGTTTTCAGGGCCATTATCTTCTCATCTGAAGATGGAGTAGGCAACTGTCACATGGGAACAATCCACAGGCAAGGAAATAGGTTTTAAATGACCTGACAATTCCTACTGATAAGTGTGTCTACTTAAAGTGCTGTGTTAGTTGAGAAGGATCCCAAGATTGAACTCAGTCTCTATTATCCATGTGCCATGGGTATAGAAATGGAATAAATGGTTCACAGGTACTCATTTTTGCTGTACCTATCCTTAGGCCTTAAAAACTTAAAAACTTAGGACTTAAAAACCCTACCTGTGGGTTTACTTTTACCAAGGTCGTTTCTAATATGCCCGGTCATTAAGTTGGTGCAATGCCTAGTTACTACTATTGCCTTCAGTGCAGCGTTCAGCAGGTTCCTCATCAACTGTCTGGAAGGCCATCTCTAATACTCTTGCCCTTCTGGGTTATGTGAGACTTCTTTGCCATTCACAACAGAGTGATATTTTTGGCAGATCATCATTTGGCTGCCAGCATGGTATGCACTCTCTTCCTAAAGCAAGGTAATCCTAATTTTGGCAGAGAACAAGTTGTTTCTTTTGGGAGCATGGTAAATCCTCTTTCATAAGTTGTCATTTGGATGCCAATAGATTATAGCCTCAACAGTAAAGTTCAATGCAAGGGACCAGTCTTCTAAATGGCTACCTGGCAAGAGCACTGAGGTTTGTCCCCAAATTCACTGGGTTCTGGATCACTTTCCAAAGGGGGGAAAAAAAGAAAGATCTATTAGATTGCTTGATGAGGTTTCAGCCAGTCTCTAAAATTTGCAAGTTTTGACTCATTCACTTTGGAGATAAATTTTCGTGTATCTTTGCCAAAATCATATACATTACTGCAGTCCCTGAAAATGTATAAAATCTCAGTGTGAGTTATCTCAGTTTAATTTGTACTTTCTTCATCAGGGAAATTCCAAACTACTGCTCAATTTTCCATTGTATTAGCAAGTAATGTGAATCTTAACTTAGAGGAATACTTATCTCTGTGCCAGCTTTTAACTTCCTAAGTGATCATCATGTTCAAGTTGCTCCTCCAAGATACCACTGGAGTCAGGACAGTTTTGCCTCCGAGATAAACATTAATATGCCCATATATTCATAGTGTACTCTTATCTACCTCTAATCCCTGATTTCCTTTGCTTAATTATTTTTTTTATCTATTCAAAACTGCTTTGCAGCCTGACCTTCATAATTATGACTCCACATATAGAGGACTCTAATGACTTTCTTAAAGATAAATATACCATTTTGCAGTCTTTTTATACTGACATACACACACATCTCTTCATTTTCTTGATATATATCATATGCTACCTTGGACCAATAATAATCTCTTCTAGTCATTCATCCGATCATTTATTAAACAAATATCTGTTGAGGACCTTCAATATGCCTACTCTATATCTTATACCTTTCTAGACAGATTAAAAATTATTAAGGGTACTGATCATGTCTTGTATTCTTTTTTGATTCACTTTCATTAAGAACAATACTTTGCACAAAATAAATGCTCAGTGTTTGTTCACTAAATAAATTTCATTTGTAACCATATTTGAAATCTGTTGGGACCCTGTATGTACATCTTTCCTTTTAAAAAAAATCTCCAATTCATATATCAGATACCATAAACATTCTATACTCTGAGTGTTATTGGTTTCCGAGGCATCTATTTATTTTTATGCAATTATTGAACACCAGTCACTACAACACATAAAAGAATAGGCCGAAGAGAAAAAGAAGGCCCATGAAAATTTTTTTAAAAGGATGTCGCCTTATAAACTACCCTCATTTCATGAGACTTCTCTTGCTTGTTTAGAACATAACTTCATATCTTTTTTATTACCTTCATATCTTTTAAAAAATATTATTCTGAGAACATACTGATATATATCTATGGCTGTTTAATGAGCAATTATTGATCAATGTGATAAAGTTGAGCCAGAAGAGCTAACTGCAATTCTTTTTGCCTCCATTTTTAAAATCAGTAAAACAGGAGTGGAATTAGCTGTCTTATCTACCTTATAGGTTTTGTTACACATCCAATACTATAATGTTCTCTATAAACTATTAAGCACTACATGAAAGGTAAAACCCTAGAGTTGCCTCTTTGGCAAGGTTTGGGTTCGAAGAACAATATTTTAGGTGCAAATCACATACATCCAAAATTACCCTTTAAAAGACCTTAAATGTCAATAAATTCAGCCCAGCTATTTTTCTCCCAGGATTGGAAGATATCACTATTTCTTTGGTTGAACACCAAATGAAGAATAGTTTTTAATTTCCATTTATGGGTCATGTTATAAAAAAATGCCCTGTATTTTTAAGAACTATCAGTACCCTCAGTTCCCTGAAATGCTCACACAAATAATAAGCATGTGGAAATGGGGACCATTGTGTGAAGGAATAGCAGATACACTTCTCACGTCGCATATTTTTTATGAACTAAAACTTATAATTATGAAATTTTTATTAATGGCTTTATAATCCATGTTTCACTGGCTCTTGCCTTTGCCTGCTGATATAAGACCTTCAGCTCCTTGCAAAATCCTCTGCCCATAATTTCTTTCTCTTTTTCTTTCTTTCTTTCTTTTTTTTTTTTGACAGAGAAAGCATAAGTAAGCAGAGAGGCAGGCAGAGACAGAGGGGGAAGCAGGCTCCCCGCTGAGCAGAGAGCCCGATGCGGGGCTCGATCCTAGGACCCCAAGGCCATGACCTGAGTCAAAGGCAGAGGCTTTAATCCACTGAGCCACCCAGGCACCCCTGCCCATAATTTCTAAGAGCCCTAAGACAGTGTTTTATTTTATTTATTTATTTTTTAAGATTTTTTTTTTAAAATTTATTTCACAGACAGAGATCATAAGTAGGCAGAGAGGCAGGCAGAGAGAGAGGAGAGGAAGCAGGCTCCCCGCTGAGCAGAGAGCCCAATGCGGGGCTCGATCCCAGGACCCTGGGATCATGACCTGAGCCGAAGGCAGAGGCTTTAACCCACTCAGCCACCCAGGCGCCCCGAGACATTGTTTTATATGGGTTCAAGTACAAGACTTATCTGTGGCCACCTTTAAAATTTCTGTTGTCATTGAACACTTCTGGTACTAATCGCCATTAAACCAGGTCACCACCACCTTCTACTGGACATATTCATTATCTTCATTGTAGTCCTCAATGACTTAAAATGATTCTGTGTTTTCTGGAGACTTCAGTACTGCAAAATTATGCTATATTTCCTGCAGAAGTGGAAACAACCCCTAAACACTCAGCTATGGATTGTATTTTGTGACACAATAAAGGCTTTAACACACTCCTATTTCTGCTTATGGTGCTTTCAAAGAGGAGTCTATGAAGCTGCATTCGTTAGAGAATGGAATCTTCCAGATAGGTAAGACATTGTTCCCCCAATCCAAGAGTGACATCCAATATACAGCATGACATGGCACTGACTAGTTGGGACACTAGCCTAGTGCACTCTAGCAGTGCAAACGACCAAAAAGTAGCCTAGCCAAACTCTCTTGTCAATGGTACCCACACTTCTTGACAGTCTTTCTGCCAAAACCCTTGTGCAAATCACCTCGTGGCTCCCTAAACCCACCAATTTGCTAGATATGTGATGACAGGTCTGAATCTCAGTGGTGGACAAAGCTTTGTCCTACTTTGCTACTCTGTTATATTTGAATGCATTTAATTACAAAAATGATACTCAAATTATATTATGGTGATAAAACCAACAAATGAATCAAACTTTTTATTTTTAGACCTTTTTTCTTCCCTTGTCCATATGTAAATATTTTATAAAATTGTAATTTTAATAATTATAGTTAATTTTCAATTTTCAAATGCAATCGTATAGCTCACTCTGCCAACATTTTTTTGAGTTCCTACTATGTGTACAATATCAACTGAGATCAAGAGAAATGCTTTACATCTCCATGTAGTTTCATTTATATGGGAAGAAAGTTAGATATAAAGGCAAACAATATGGATGTCCTCTTTGGGTGACTCCAGTCAATTTTTACTTGATGGCCTCTGTGTGCTGAGAAATACTTCACTTTAACTCCTCTCATGCCAGATTAAAAGCTTAACCTCTACAAAATAGTTTACTTACTTAAGAGTTACAGCTGACTTGGCCCTGTAAGAGATTTATTTATTTATTTATTTTCAGTGTTCCAAGATTCATTGTCTGTGCACCACACCCAGTGCTCCATGCAATAGGTGCCCTCCTTAATACTCACCACCAGGCTCACCCAACCCCCCCACTGCCCTCCCCTCCAAAACCCTCAGTTTGTTTCTCAGAGTCCACAGTCTCTCATGGTTCATCTCCCCCTCTGATTTCCCCCAACTCCCTTCTCCTCTCCATCTCCCAATGTCCTCTGTATTATTCCTTATGCTCCACAAGTAAGTGAAACCATATGATAACTGACTTTCTCTGCTTGACTTATTTCACTCAGCATAATCTCTTCCAGTCCCGTCCATGTTGATACAAAAGTTGGGTATTCGTCCTTTCTGATGGAGGCATAATACTCCATAGTATATATGGACCATATCTTCTTTATCCATTCGTCTGTTGAAGGGCATCTTGGCTCTTTCCACAGTTTGGCGACTGTGGCCATTGCTGCTATGAACACTGGGGTACAGATGGCCCTTCTTTTCACTACATCTGTATCTTTGGGGTAAATACCCAGTAGTGCAATTGCAGGGTCATAAGGTAGCTCTATTTTTAATTTCTTAAGTAATCTCCACACTGTTTTCCTAAGTGGCTGCACCAACTTGCATTCCCACTAATAGTGCAAGAGGGTTCCCCTTTCTCCACATCTTCTCCAACGCTTGTTTACTGTCTTTTTGATTTTGGCCGTTCTAACTGGCGTAGTAAGGCAGTATCTCAATGGGCAGAAGACATGAACAGACAGACACTTCTCCAAAGAAGATACACAAATGGCTAACAGACACATGAAAAAATGTTCATCATCATTAGCCATGAGGGAGATTGAAGAGATTTATTTTTAATTCTAAAAGGGCCCATACACTTTTGACCTTAAAAATATTTTAAAAGTGAAGACAAACAGACCATAGTTAGATTTTAAAATGTATACAGCAGTTATCTCAATTTGCAAGCAAACTGTTTCTCATCTGCAAGCAAATGTGTTTCCCACCATTATCTGGCCTAGTCCTGGGCACACAGCAGACACACAATAAGCACTTCCTAGTAGAATCAGGATATTCAATATTGGGTCTTTTCATGTGTTTTCCAACACAGAACAGCAACATTTATAAAATTTAGAGAATCACAGCCAAAGACTTTAATGATAAAAATCAGGATAATTTGGACAACTTTTGATAAGAAGACTAAATGGGAAAACTATATTCAAATTGTTAGAAAACGGTTAGAGAAAGTCAAATACTGATGGGAAGATGTGCTCAACACACTTCATATCAACAAAAAGAAAAAAAAGACAGTTTTGACTGGCTGCATAATATGGACTTAATATAATTTACCTAACTACACCTCTATTATTTGATACTGTTTTCCCTTATTTCCTCTAGGTCTAGATCTTATATACTAATCTTACATGCATAATTTCAAACTACTTCCAGCTCTCTGAATTCCTCACTACATACATTTCTGGCATTAACCTCTTCTTCTTCTTTTTTTTTTTTTTTTAAGATTTTATTTATTTGAAAGACAGAGATCACAAGTAGGAAGAGAGGCAGGCAGAGAGAGAGGAGGAAGCAGGCTCTGCGTGGAGCAGAGAGCCTGATGTGGGGCTCGATCCCAGGACACTGGGATCATGACCTGAGCTGAAGGCAGAGGCTTTAACCCACTGAGCCACCCAGGCGCCCTAACCTCTTCTTTTTGCTTGTATGTTCTTCCTTTTACCTATCTGGAAAACTGACCTTTGTTTAAAACAGTGGTCTACGAACTGCCTTCTTAGGAGGGCATATGGTATAAGCATAAAAAAACTGAAAGGATTCATCATGGCTTTGTTTTCCTTTTATCTTGGATAGTATACTCCTTTGGATGGTGAGATTAGAGTATTAATAGATGATGTGTCAAAGGCTTGATGTGAAACTTTTAATACAACCAGAGTCTACTTCACAGTGGTAATATTTCAAACACGGTCTCTTCTTTTTGGGTAGTCACCCATTACTTTCCCATTTGGGCAACCTCATTGGTTGGAACAAGGATGTCCAAGTATGCTATCTTTTGACTCTGGGCACATTTCAGCAACCACACAAGTATGTTCCCTCAGAGGCTTTCCTACAGTGATAATGTCTTATATCTGCTAAAATATCTCCCACAATTCTCCACTGTCTACAAGACAGAGTCCAGATTTCTTGGTGTAACATTCAAAGCTCTGTCAAATCTGGCCTCAGACTACCTTTTAAACCTTATCTTCCATTAGTCTTCTCTATCAACTTTCTGTTCTAGCCAAGCTGGTTTTTCTGAAGTCAGAAGAACAGACTCCCATTGCCCTTAGTTGCTCTGATAGCTCCACCTACCTCAAGAGTTTACTAGAATGGGGTTTGTTTGGGGGGTTGGAAATGAAGTGGTGAAAAATAATTTACTTCCTTTCTCTTTTCTTCATCTTCAAATCCTAGTACTCATCCTTTAAGATCCACTTTAGAGGGGCACCTGGGTGGCTCAGTGGGTTAAGCCTCTGCCTTCGGCTCAGGTCATGATCTCAGAGTCCTGGGATCGAGTCCCACATCAGGCTCTCTGCTCCATGCAGAGCCTGCTTCCTCCTCTCTCTCTGCCTGCTTCTCTGCCTACTTGTGTTCTCTGTCTATCAAGTAAATAATAATTAAAAAAAAGATCCACTTTAGATTGAAGTGTTTTTCACTCACCTATTATAAACAGGACAGCATGAGCAGTTTGAGCAAATTATGTTCTGCCTCATAAATTTTTTATGGATTCAAAATGTGATTTTAAATAAATATTTATTTAACTTTCCATGTGTTTGTTTTCTAGAAGATAAGCTCCCCAAGGGCACAGAGCCACTCATATGGCTCATGTACCTCTTTATATCAGGTGTCTTTATAACAGATGTCTTGCATACAGTATGTACTTAGTAGATAGATAATGACTAGTTTTATTAATTTAACTCACATTACAAAAGAGTATCAATAAAAATGTTATCCAAAATGTTGGATAGCTTTGCTGAGAAATTTGGAGCCTTTGTTAAGAATCCCATGCAATCAGAGGCCTTCTGAGGAATATGTGAATCACAGTGAAGAAATGAATTAATCTGGGGATGAATTTCCTTTAAAACCAAACACATTTATTATAAAAATATTAAATGAAAACATTTAAAGTTAATATTTTCATCTATAATTAAATATGCTAATATATTAACAAAATTATTCCAATTTCTGTCTTCCTTTTCAATCTTGATCCAAATGTATGTATATGTAGCAGAATTGGAAATCTGGTAACATACAATCTGCAGTTCTATATTTTTCAATTAGTATTGTTTCTGAGCTACTATTAGTCTTTACATTGTTACTGGCTGTATAATATATGGACTTATTATAATTTACTTAACTACACCTCTATCTGATACTCTTTATTTTCTCTAGGTTTGTATCCTATATGCTAATCTTATATGCATTATTTCAAATTACCTCCAATTCTCTCAATATCTCATTACATACATTACATTTCTGGCATTGCATAACCTCTTCTTTTTGCCTGTATATTTTTCCCTTTATCCATCTGGAAAACTGACCTTTGTTTAAAATAGTTGTCTAGGGGCACCTGGGTGGCTCTGGGTTAAAGCCTCTGCCTTCGGCTCAGGTCATGATCCCAGGGTCCTGGGATTGAGCCCCCGCATCGGGCTCTCTGCTCAGCAGGGGGCCTGCTTCCTCCTCTCTCTGCCTGTCTCTCTGCCTACTTGTGATCTCTGTCTGTCAAACAAGTAAATAAAATCTTTAAAATAGTTGTCTACAAATATTTTTGATTTTATACCCTACCAGCAAAGAATGTATTAATATTAGTTCCAATATAATCTGCATATTTATAAAACATACACTCTTGACCTAATGTGATATGCACATATAAGACATACAGGAATAAAAAAAGGATATAGTACAATAAACAATATTTAAATATTTATTTTTAATTAAGCCCTCAAAAATTTTTGTTCTCACCCCTTACCCCCCTAAAAACTAGTAACACTGTCCCAGACGCAAAGTCTTTAAACATTTTGGTAATCGTGAAGACATCACACCAGCATTGGCTACATCTTAATCATACTTAAATTTAGGGTAAGCTCTGTCTTTACCTATAGTGGATGGTAACTTCGTATTTCCGAAATTCTTCCCAAAATTTCAGAATGTTCAGGCCCATTTCTTGTCAAACAAATTTGCTTAGCTCATACTGTTTTTACCTAATGATGTAAAATGGTGAAGAGTTTCTACCAAGAGCAGGGAAATGTCAACTTTGCTTTTTTGTTTGTTCACTTACTCTTGCACTGTTAGCAAAATATGTCATCTATATTTGTAGGAATCATTTCCACCTGTGAGGCTTGATTTCATTAAAAGCCAAATATGACCGAAAATCCACCAATTAAGCACAAACAAAGTGCCATATATTGCTGAAGACTTAAAAAGCAGGAGGATACCTTGTATTCACAACTCCTTCAAGACTGTGGATCCCCCCTTTTCTTTTAGGATAGCTGTAATGTGAACCATATGACACCTCTTCCTCTGACACAGGTTCTGAGAAGGATGCCAGTATCTACCGGTTAATCATTAGAAAGGTAATCTCTTACTTTTTAAAGATAAAAGTAAGTCTTAATAGTTCTAACACTACAAAAGGTTATTTGTACAACCTTTGGGTGCACACACTCAATTTTGAAGACCAGTAGTTTAAACACAACTTAGAAAATGATCTCTGGGACATCTCTCCCCCACGCTAGGCCACAGCTGCCCAAATGACATTATGATGTTGTCTCTTTACATGTCTCCACTCCACAAAAGCTCCCCAAGACTGGAACAAGACAGTAGTCCTCTCTGAATGGCTTTATCTTAATATTTCTGTATTCTTAGGCCTGGCACAGTGCCCTACAAAGAGATCAGGAGCTGAATAAATGATCACTAAATGAATTTCAGTGAAACTTCTTATGGATTGTTTCTTTTGGATGATTTTCTAAGGAGAAATTCCCAGGGCAAGGGCACAAGAATTAAGTTATAGGTTTGAAAACTACTTTCTAGCTATGTAAACTTGAGTAAGTTACTTCTCCTCTTCCTCAGTTTTCTCATCAGTAAAATAGAGAAAAATTTCATCTACTATATAAGGGCTTATGTGCCCCAAACACCTACCACAGACCTCAGATGAGTTAACTTTTATTGTTGGTAAAAGGTACAATTTCCATTAAACGGGACTCTTTGAGTGGAAAGGAGAGACCAAAAGTAACAAAGACAAGCAAAGATCAGAAAATCTCCAGAAAAAACAAAATAAGTAATAAAATGGCAATAAAAACATGTCGATCAATAATTACTTTGAATGTAAACAGATTAAACATGCCAATCAAAAGACATAGGGTGGGGATGTCTGGGTGGCTCAGTCGGTTAATGCCTGGGATCAAATCCTGCATTGGGTTCCTTGATCAGTGGACAGCCTACTTCTCCCTCTGCCTGCTGTGCTCCCTACTTGTGTGTGCACTTAATCTTTCTCCTCTAACAAATAAGTAAATCTTTGGGAAAAAAAAAAGACACAGGCCTGGCACAGTGTGTCAGAATTGATTAAAACAAAACAAAACAGATCAAAATAAGACCCATCTATATGCTGCCTACAAGAGACTCATTTTAGACCTAAGGACACCTGCAGATTGAAAGTGAGGAGGTGAAGAAACATTTATCAGGCAAATGGATGTCTAAAGAAAGGGAGTAGCAATACTTATATCGGACAAACCAGGCTTTAAAACAAAGACTGTGGGGTGCTGGGTAGCTCAGTCAGTTAAGCACCCAACTCTTGATTTTGGCTAAGGTCATGATCTCAGTGTTGTGAGATTGAGCCCTGTGCCAGGCTCCACCCTGCGCGTGGAACCTGCTTGAGACTTCTCTCTCTCCCTCTCCCTCTAGCCCTTCCCCCACCCCCGCTCTCTCTCAATAAATAAGTACATAACCAAAACAAAGACTGTAACAAGAGACAAAGAAGGGAACTATATAATCATAAAGGGGACAAACCAATTGTAAATATTTATGCACCCAACACGAGAGTACCCGAATATAGAAAACAATCAATAACAAACATAAAGGAACTAATTGATAATAATATTATAATATTGGGGGACTTTAAGACCCCATTTACACCAATGGACAGATCATGTAAACAGAAAATAAACAATGAAACAATGGCTTTGAATGACACACTGGATCAGATGGACTTAACAGTATATTCAGAACATTCTATCCTTAAAACAGCAGAATACACATTTTTTGCAAGTGCACATGGAACATTCTCCAGAATAACACATTGGAAAACAGGCCTCAACAAATACCATACCATAGTCATACCATGCACCTTTTCTGACTACAACACTATAAAACTAGAAGTCAACCACAAGAAAGAATCTGGAAAGACCAAAAATACATGGAGGTTGAACACCATGCTACTAAACAAAGAGTCAACCAGGAAATCAAAGAAGAAATTATTAAAAAATACATGGAAACAAGTGAAAATAAAAACACAACAGTCTGAGACCTTCAGGATACACCAAAAGCGATCCTAAGAGGGAAATGTACAGCAATACAGGCCTGCCTCAAGAAGCAAGAAAAATCTCAAATAAACAACCCAGCCTACACCTATAGGAGCTAGAAAAAGAACAACAAATGAAGCCTAATGCCAGCAGAATGAAGGAAATAATAAGGATTAGGGCAGAAATAAATGGTATAGAAGCTAAAAAAACCAAGAGAACATATCAATGAAACCAGGAGCTTGTTCTCTGAAAAAAAAAAACAAAAACAAAATTGAGAAACCTCTAGTCAGACTTGTCAAAAAGAAAAGAGAAAGGGCCCAAATAAATAAAATCACAAACAAGAAAGGAGAAATCACAACCAATACCACAGAAATACAATTATGAGAGAATACCACGAAAAACTAAACTATATGCCGACAAAGTGGACAACCTAGAAGAAATGGATAAATGCCTAGAAACATATAAACTATCAAAACTGGAATAGGAAGAAATAGAAAACTTCAACAGACTGATAACAAGCAAAGAACTGAATCAGTAATCAAAAAACTCCCAACAAACAAAAGTCCAGGACCAGATGGCTACACAGGTGAATTCTACCATTTAAAATAGAGTTAATACCTATTTTTCTGAAATTTTTCCAAAAAATATAAAAGGAAGGAAAAGTTCCAAATTCATTTTATGAGGCCAGCATTACCCTCATACCCAAATCAGATAAAGACTCCCCTAAAAAACTCCAAGCCAATATCTCTGAAGAACATGGAGGCAAAAATTCTCAAGAAAATACTAGCAAACCAAAGTCAACAATACATTTAGAAAAAAATCACTCATCATGAGTAAGTGGGATTTATTCCTGGGTTGCAAGTGTGGTTCAATACTCACAAATCAATCAATATGACACACCACATTAATAAAGGAAACGAGAACCATATGATCATTTTAATAGATGCAGAAAAAGGATCTGGCAAAGCACAACATTCATTCATGATAAAAACTCTCAATAAAGTAGGTTTAGCGGGAATATACCTCAACACAATAAATGCCATATATGAGAAACCCACAGCTAATATCATACTAAATGGGGAACAAATGAGAGCTTTTCCTCTATGGTCAGGAATAAGCACGGATGTCCTCTCACCACTCTCACCACTGTTATTAACACTATTATTTAATACAGCGTTGTAAGTCCAAGCCACAGCAATCAGACAACAAAAAGAAATAAAAGGCATCCACATAGGCAAGGAAGAACTAAAACTTTCACTATTTGCAAATGGCAAGATACTAACATATAGAAATCCCAAAAGATTCCACCAAGAAAAACCACTAGAACTGATAAATAAATTCAGTAAAGTCACAGGATACAGAATCAATATACAGAAATCTGTTGGATTTCTATACACTGATAATTGCACTGGATTCCTATACACTAATAACAAAACAGCAGAAAGAGGAATTAAGAAATCAATCCCATTTACAACTGCAACAAAAACAAAAAGATACCTAGGAGTAAACCTAACCGAAGAGAAAGACCTGTACTCTGTACTCTGAAAACTATAAAACCCTGAAGAAAGAAACTGAAGATGACACAAAGGAAATACATCTCATACTCATGGATCAGAAGAACAAATATTGTTGAAATGTCTATACTACCCGAAGCAATTTCCACATTTAATGCAATCCCTACCAAAATACCACCAGCATTTTTCACAGAGCCAGAACAAATAATCCTAACATTTTTAGGGGCCACAAAAGATCCCAAATAGCCAAAGCAAACTTGAAAAAGAAAAACAAAGCTGGGAACATCAGGATTCCAGATTTTATGTTACATTGCAAAGCTGTAGTGATTAAAACAGTAAGGTACTGGCACAAAAACAGACACATAGATCAACAGAACAGAAAACCCAGAAATGAACCACAACGATATGGTCAATTAATCCTATATTTTCTCCTAGTTTCAATGAAAAATGTAGCTAAGTGGGAGTGCCTGGGTGGCTCAGTTGGTTTAGTGTCTGATTCTCTCTCCCTTTTTCTGAACTTATTTAAGATTTAAAAAAAAAAAAATTTGAGAGAGTGAGAGAGAGAGAGAGAGAGAGAGAGAAAGAGAACAAGTGGGGAGGGGCAGAGGAAGAGAGAGAAGCACACTCTTTGCTGAGCAGGTAGCCCCACATGGGGCTCAATCCTGGGACTCCAGAATCATGATCTGAACCAAAGGTGGACACTTAACCAACTGGGCCACCCAGGTGCCTCTATGCATCTGATTCTTGATTTTTGGCTCAGGTCATGATCTCAGAGTCCTGAGATCCAGCACCAACTTGGGCTCCACACTCAGCGGGAAGCCTGCTTGAGATGCTTTCTCCCTCTCCCTTTGCCCCTCCTCCTGCTCATGCAGGCACTCTAATAAATAAATAAATCTTTTAAAAAATGCAGCTAAGTGATTTTAAGCAAGTCAATTACTGTACTGTAGTTTCCTCATTTAAAAAACAGAATAATAGTTTCATACTAGTACTTCCTAAACTTCACAAACATGATGGTACTTCCCAACTGCAAATCCTATACAAATTTGTTATTACTATAGAAGTTAGTTCATTGTCTATTTTAATTCATAATTATTATCTGTGGACACACTCACCAATCTTTTTTTTTCTACTATACTACCTGTTCTGTACCACCCAGCTTTCCTACATTTATCTTTTTCTAATCCTTTGATTTACTGTTACTGTGGCGTGAAATCACTGATCTCTGCAAGTCAGTATTTGATAAGCACTGGAGGAAACCAAACTAGAGATACGTTCACAAGTCACACACAGTTCAAGACGGAAGGCTTAGACTTTAAGATAAAGCAAGATAGACCAGGAGAGGTGAGGACCAAGTTTCAGAGAAATATGGAATAGAGACTAGGAACAGATCTGAATCCTGGCTCTGTTACTTTAGCTATGTGGACTTAGTAAACCTTTCTGGTCCTACATTTCCCCATCTGTAAAGTGGAGGTACTTACATCATAGTATTATGAATTTGAGATAATATGTGTGAAGCACTTAAGAACAGTGCCTGAAACATTGTAAACACTCAGTATATATCAACTATTATAATTATTATAAGCTGATCAGTGGTTGACAAGAGGTGGGAAGGTAAAGCAAGAGTCTGAAAGTTCAGAGAAACACTGAATGTTAAGTTCAGCAGTTCTATATTTTCTCATTAACTTCTCCCTTAAGCCCAACTTCTAGACTGAAATACTATTTTCCCCTAACATTTCCTTGAGTCAGATTTTTTTAATTTTTTATTATTTTTTATTTTTTTTAAACTTATTTATTGGACAGAGAGATCACAAGTAGGCAGAGAGGCAGGCAGAGAGAGAGGAGGAAGCAGGCTCCCCGTTGAGCAGAGAGCCCCATGCGGGGCTCCATCTCAGGACCCTGGGATCATGACCCGAGCTGAAAGCAGAAGCTTAACCCACTGAGCCATTCAGGTGCCCCGAGTCAGATTTTTTTTTAAACAGCATCAGTTCAAAATATTTGAAGGCAGTAATAGTGAAGCTGCTAATCATAATCTTAAATTTGACTATTTTTCTACTTTATTGTATATAGAACAGCCATGTTTCCAATTTGTATAAACTAAACATTTTGTTACTCACTTTCTTGCTGGTATAACTGAAGTAGGGGTAGAGACTAAAGAGGAAGTCAGGATTTAAAGTTTTGCTTCACATTTCAGGTGCTAGAGGCAAGTCTTTCATAATGCCATGGAGAGACAACATTCACCTGACAAAGTTGCCATGCACCGAGTTTGCTTTTAACATTCTTTATCCCTTAAGGTGACATCCAGATAACAGAGTTCGTGAGAACAAGAGCCACCACTGGCTATAAAACCTTTGCTCAGCTTTGATACTACAAACTTATTGCATGCTGGCCATGTCTACTCCTGCATGTTTTTACTTTGGCCTACTGGGTTCTGAATATTGGTTGCCAATACTTAAAAACTGAAACATTTCACACAAAAATCCAGCCTTAGGGTTTCTCTTGGGGGAAGAAAAACATGTATCTCAGAACACTGGACCCACATTCTTGTGAGCAACAATCTGCTAGTGCTTAACAGCTGCTCGTTTCAGTTACAGCATGGACACTAATTTGACACATTTCTTATTATTCTCCATTGTTTTACACCAGGCCAGTTTCATTTATTTGCTTTATTTTTCTGCACCCTCCCTTCCTCCGTAGATATTTGAGTCTGCAAACCCTGTCTAGACTTTTCCTGTCTCCGATCAAAGCTTACTTTGTTCCAAGTCCCTCACAAGTTTTTCAAAGCAATAGCTAAGTAATCTGATCAACTATGAGTATTTTTACATGTGCTTTCTGGAGATAGTATCTTCATAAAAAGGATGACTCTGCAGGTGGAAATTACAGGCACCACGGGATTAGTCAGGACGGCAACTGTCCATTCTACTTTTTCTGCTATTCTGGCGTAGCCATACCTTACTGTCCTCAAGCAAACCTATAGGGAATTGCTTCTCAGTAGAACAATGAACACGGGCCTACGTGTGCAACCTACTTATCTAGTACTTTTATAGACTGCCCTATTTCCAAAGGACCAAAAGCTCTGGGCTATTCTGACTCCCCGTTTCCTCGGAGGCTTCAGGATATCCGGCCTGACGGCATTTCCCCATACCTGTTTTCGGGACTCGCTTTGCGCTGGGCAGTCGCGCCCAAGGAGCGCGCGCATCCAGCATGAGCTCATTTCTCAGGGGCGTTTCCAGAAGGCCCGGACTGGCTGCGCACACCAGGCGCAGTCGGCCTCACTTTATCAACTGTCACCGCCGCCGGGCAGGGTGCGAGCGCCCGGAGGCGCTGCCTCACTAGAAGCTTTGTTCCTACTTTAGTGTCTGAGAGATCGCACCCAGCCGGCTAGGCACCCTGGACCCGTCTGGCCCTTTCGAGGAAGACGTCGGCTCTTCGGACGCGCTACCCCGGCGGCGGGAAGGCTCCGGCCCGCAATTCGAGCCGCGCCGGGCCGAGAGACTCTTGGTGGGTGGGGAGAGCCCCTCTGAACTCTCTGTTCGCTTGAGCGCTCCGAGCCCAGCGCCGCTGACCGCAGCAGTTTCGGACCGGCTGCGCAGAGTGCCCGCGCTCACTATCTGCGGTTTCCACAACGGCTGAGAGAAGCCGCAGACAAACCCATCCCACCCCGTCCGCCACGACCCCACTAGAGCTTCCCTGCGCTCTTGGGACCGCGGCCGGAGGCGGAAGGCCAATCATACCGCATCTAGGTCTTGCGATTGGACGACAGTGAGTGCTGATTGGCTGCCGCTACGGGTTTCGGCCTCCCTCCTTTTCCCTTTTGCCCCAACTCCAGTTCCAAAGCTTCAAGCCAATGAGAAGGCGCTTTATAGACGCCCTCCCTTTTCTTTCTTCTTCTCCCCACCTTGGCGAGGGAGGAGACGTTCTGACTGGCCATACTGTCCTCGGAAGCCCCCCTCGCTTCACCAATCACTGAGGGAGGTACACTCCCAGCGGAGTTGTCGGCCAATTACAAGGCGGCCGCGGCGTCCAGCGGTGCTGTTTCACCAGTGACTCCGGGTTTCACCGTCCTTAACTCTTCAAGCTTTTTCGTGAGGGCCGGCCACTGTGATTGGCCACTGCTGCCATTGTCGAATTTCTCCTCTAGCCAGCCACAGAACGAGAACCCACCTTCTTCTCGTTCGGCTATCTTCGGCATTTTCCGCTTTTTGGGCGTGGATTTCTAGCGACACTTCCTAATTGGTTTCTCAGGTCGATCGGCTTTTTCCGGGAGGAGTCGCAAACAATCGACGTCCCTGATTGGCTCTGCTCTGGCTTCGGCTCCGTAGCCGAAGCAGGCGGGCGCGGACCTCGGACGGCGATTCCCAGACGCCTGTTACGCGGCTGGCGGGGCGCTGGGCGGTGTAAGGCTGGGTGGGGGAGGAAGGAGGCGGAGGACGAGTAGGAGGGGGGAGGAGGAGTGGGGAAGAGCTAGGCGGCTGCGCAGACGGCGCTCCTCACACAGAGCAGCCCCCGACCCGGGCGAATGCAGGCTTGTGCTGCCGCCGCCGCCGCCGCCAACGCCGCCGCCGTCGCCGCCCGGGCCGAGTGACAAAGGAAGGAAGGAAGGAAGCGAGGAGGAGCCGGCCCCGCAGCCGCTGACAGGGCTCCGGGCTGGGGGCAAAGCGCGGAGACTTCCTGAGCCGGCACCGAGCAGAGGCGAGGGGCGGGAGGGCGGCCGCGCTGGTGCCGCGGACGGGGGAGGGGGCCCCAGGGGACGGAAGCGGTTGCCGGGTTCCCATGTCCCCGGCGTATGGGGAGCAGTCGAGGATCCGCTGCCTGGGGTCTGAAGGGAGCTGCCTCCGCCACAGCCGCCGCCATGGCCGCTGGATCCAGCCGCCGCCTGCAGCTGCTCCTGGCGCAATGAGAAGAGGAGCCGCCGCCACCGCCCGCCTCTGACTGACTCGCGACTCTGCCGCCTTCCAGTTCGCCAGGCCCCCGCCGTCAGCCCGCCGGATCCCGCCGCTGCCGGAGCCGCAGCGTTTCCCGTCGCATCTCCGAGCTACCCCCTCCCTCTCCCTCCCTCCTTCCCATCCCCCCCTTCTTTTCAAGCGTGAGACTCGTGATCCTTCCGCCGCTTCCCTTCTTCATTGACTCGGAAAAAAAATCCCCGAGGAAAATATAATATTCAGAGTACTTATTTTCAATCAAGTATTTGCCCCCGTTTCACGTGATATATATTTTTTAAGACTCCCCCATCCCTTTTTCCTTTCCAAGGAAAGGGAGGGGAAAGAACTGTATTTTTTTCCCCAGCCCCAAATCATCTATATGTTAAATATCCATACTGATCTGTCTTGAAGGAGAAATCCATCGCTCGGTTTTTTTTTTTTTTTTTTTTTGTAATAGCTGTACAAAAAGGAGTGAAAAGCCAAGAGGACGAAGTCTTTTTTTTTTAATCTTCTTGTGGGAGAACTTAATGCTGCATTTATCATTAACCTAACACCCCAACATAAAACAAAAGGAAGAAAAGGAAGGAAGGAAAAGAGGGTGATTCGGGAAAAGAGTGATCATGTCAGGGCGGCCCAGAACCACCTCCTTTGCGGAGAGCTGCAAGCCAGTGCAGCAGCCTTCAGCTTTTGGCAGCATGAAAGTTAGCAGTGAGTATTGATTTTATTTTACACCCCTTCTCCACCTCACCCTTAAAATAAAAAGCCTTTACTAACCAGGATCTTAAAATATTAGACCTCCTGCTAATAATAATCAAGAGATAGTGGAAAAGGGCAAAAACGTGTCTTCAGTCAAGGATGAGGCAGCTTCCTCTCTTCTCCCATGCCACCTCCCCGGTCTCATTAACCTTGAATTGAGAGAATATGCTTTTTACTTGGATGATTTGATTTGAAAGTTGCTTCTTTTCTTATACTTTTTGTGCTGTTGGTAGTCAGCTTTATCAAGTGCTTGAGTATTTACATGCTGAATTGTGATGAAAGTATTTACTTGCTCAACCTTTCGAATAAAGAGGACGATTCAAATCGTTACGTACATTTGCAGAGTATGTGTCCTTTGGAATGAGGGTTATTTTATTTAGCTCAGGTCTTAGGGGTTGTCATAGTTTTGTATACTTGCTAGAAAGACTAAATGTCAGTCTCCTAACATTTGTTTCTTGCCTGTGTGACTACAAAGTATTTGGTCTTAATCCAGAGATGAACTTGCTTAGTACCTAGCATTCATGTTTGGAGGCGAGGCTTGAGTTCTCCCTTTAGAAAGGGTCTGTGGGAGCTGGTAGAGACCCAGTAGCATCTCTACAGGCATTGTTTTAATTGCACACATGTTTTAATGCTATCTCTTAACCTTCCCGTCTTGACATTACCAATTTACCACTATATAATTTATGTTTAATCAAAAGGTAACTTGGAAGTAGTTCAAGTTTTGATTGAGGTTTGTATTGTCATGTTGCCAGATACTAAGTTGAATGTTAATTGTCACTGACTCATCATTAAGTTCAGTTTTGGGGTGCCATTGCATTCAGCGTTTGTTAAATGATCTAGAGTTCAAGTGTCCCTTCTTAGGACTATTTAAAATACTCTTGCATTGGTTTCCTCCCACATTTAGATAAAACTATGGGTTTAGTTATCATATTATGGGTTTAGACCTTTCTGTCACTGGCTTTGCAGAAGGCTGTAGTCCTGAGTATAATAGGGATATTTGAGCTTGTGTTCAGGGTTGTTGCTAGACTGTACTTTTGTCCCAGATTTGTGCTAAATAGTCTGTGTTTGGTATACTAAGTATCTACTGTTCCAGAGTATCTCTATTTGTAGATAGTTATTTAGTGACAGTTTATTTAAACCATACTTTCAGAATTTGACAAAAATATCTACATTGTTTCCTTATTCCTGGAGAAAGGGGCATAGTAAGGGCAAAGAAAAACTGTTGCCTAGGAGGAGAGAACTGAAGAACTGAGATTTTAAAAAAATATATACATGCTGTGATGTGAAGTTGATTATATCCTTAAGCAACCTAAAATTATCATTTTTAATTGAGCTCAGAATTGCAATTTATTTTGGTATTTGGACTTGCCTGAAACAGGGTAGTCTAAGGTAGTAGCTGAATAGCAGATCAGTTTTAAAAGTTATTTATTCATTATTTATTTTTGTGACTAGTACAGAATGCTGGGTATGTGAAGAAGGCAGCTGATGATGCATTTTTCAGAGGAGAGGCAAGCTTTCTAAGCACTTTATGGGGTCATTTGAAAGGAATATTTTAAAATTCTGGGGTAATTTTCAGCTATGATGAAGCAAATCTTATAATAGCTACTTAAGAGCCTCTTGTGGTACTGGAGTGTTTGTATGTTTTTCATCTTGGTAATATAGTTTAAAACCACTTGAAATCAATTTTAGGTAATTATTTTATTAGATCAGTTTCAGAGGGCAAAATAGAATAGCTTATAATATTAAGTTTTTGGACTTTTAATTTTGTTTCCGAGGTTTTTTTTTAAAATGACTTCTTAATTCTTGGTAATGTGGTTTGTTGACTGAGGTTGGAGTAACTCTTGTAAAGTGCATAGGTTAAAGTGTTTAATTTTCTATTTTCATATAGATCATAACATTTAAAAAATTGGAGTTCAATGAAAATTTTGTGTTTTTGATAACTTTGACTTTAGGGACAATTTAGAAGAAAAGGGGTATCATTAAACATTTGTTTCAGTGCTACTGTTCTAAGGGACCCCTGTTCAACATAGAGATACATAAAGAAATTAAAGTACTTGGCCTCAAAAGCTTATCATTTAGTCATAGAGGCAGGTTATGGGACAAAATACGAACAGTATCATGATGACTGCAAGATTATAAATACAAAGAGAATGCTTTGTTCAAAGGGATGAAGAATACAGGAGTGAGGCCTCTGTGTTGGAGAGGAAGGACTTCCTGCAGAGATGTGTTTCAAGACAGGTGTTAAAGGAGGCAGTCGTTTGAATTGATACAGAAGCATAAAGGATTCTACGTGGAAGGAATGGACAGAGGCACAGAGATGGTGATTTTTGTGTGGCAGGTAGATAATTTTTGTACCTACCGAACAAGTTGGTAAATCTGAGTTAAAAGGGGCCTAAGTTGGAAAATAAGGAGAGAGAGAGTTTGGAAAATGTGTTAACCATAGCTGACAGAGAGTAGAAGGGGCCTGTAAGAGTTTGGTTGTGATTCAAAGGAGATTGGGATTTACTGTAGGTTGGTGAACAAGGTATTTATTTGAAGGTGATTTGGACAGCTGAGTTAATGGATTACAGTAAACATTAGAGCCCTTTCAGAGAAATAGTAGGGTATGTTGTGAACATGAGGAAATATAAAATAAAATGTGAAAATGGTATGAAAGTAACACATTTGAGAGATAGTGTGAATGATGAACTGGCAGGACTTCAGATTGGATCGAAGGGGAATATTTGGGAGGAAGTCAGGAGTTAAAAATAACTTCTGATGTTGTTGGTCTGGAAGACTTGACTGCCGAGTTATATTGTCGATTGTAATGGGAAAGTTGAGAAAGTGCTGAGATGAGAAGGTAGATGAGTTCACTTTTTAAAAATTTAATGTACAATAGGTTCCCTTAAACTTTAGCAGAGAGCATTTGGTTACTGGGAATGATATTTAACTTTACAGTCTATTAATTGCACAGTTTCTAATTTCTCTTCACTTAAAAATGTTGGATTTATTTTTGGGAGCAGTAAACTAATGGTTTTTATTTAAATGCTTTCTATTAAATAATGTCTTAAAAAAGAAAGTAATTTTTTATGTAGATTCAAAAACCTCACCCTTGACCCTAGTTATAATAGTTCCATGGTAATTTATCGAAAAACAGTGGAAATGTTTTTTGGACTAAACTGTGACATAAAAATTTTAGATATTTTATTTTTTTAAGATTTTATTTATTTGACACAGAGAGGGAAAGAGAGCACAAGCAAGGGGAGCTGCAAGCCAAGGGAAAGGGAAAAGCAGGCTTCTTCTCACTGAGCAGGGTGCCCATTATGGGGCTCAGTCTGAGGACCCTGCTGGGATCATGACCTGAATCGAAGGCAGATGCTTAACCAACTGAACCCACCCAGGCCGCCCTGAAGCTAGATATTTTAAATAGCCTTTAATTTAATCTTTGGTACATTTAAAACCTGTTTTTCATAAATAATGATTATTCTTTGGTAAACTTTGTACTTAAAATAATGATAATAATAGTAATAATAGCAGCCTTTATTTGGTTTGTGAAGGCTCCAGCAGAAATTAATTGATTTTATAACATATTTTTTGCCTTTTTGGTTGAGTTAAGCATTCATCCCAAGTTTGTTTATTTATTTATTTTAAAGATTTATTTATTTAGAGAGAAGGAGAGCACAAGCAGGAGGGATAGAGGAACAGGAAGGAGAGAGAAACTGAAGCAGACTCCACGCTGAGGGTAGAGCCCGAAGTGGGGCTTGATCTTACAACCTTGAGCCTAAACCAAGAGTCAGCACTTAACAGACTGCACCACCCAGGCACCCTGCATACATCCCAAGTTTAAATCATGTATTTAAATTGTATATTTCAAATATTACTTTTTACTTACTATGGTGAAATCAGTGTTTCTTTTTGGTTCACATTCAGATGCAAGTGTTTTTAAGTAAATGTTAGGAGCTGTACAGTTCCTTGTGTAGAATTGTGTAATATTTTACTCAAAAAAGAGAAGGTAAAGGACTTCCTATGGTGATTTTGGTTAAAATATTAGTAATAGGGGCACCTGGGTGGCTCAGGGTGGCTCAGTCGTTAAGCGTCTGCCCTTGGCTTGGGTCCTGATTCTAGGACCCTGGGATCCACCCCTCATTGAGCTCCCTGCTCATCAGGAAGTCTGCTTCTCTCTCTTCCACTTCCCCTGCTTGTGTTTTTTCTCTCTCTGTGTCTCTCTCTGTCAAACAAATAAATAAAATCTTTAAAAAAACATTAGTAATAAATCCTTTTGGTATAGTGTTGGCAAATTTTTAGCTAATTGGCTAGGTTTAATTTTTAAATAAAAGATTTAGAAAGAGAGTAAATCAGTGAGTATCATTTATTTCCTCATATAAAACTTTTTACACCAATTTTTTTTAGTGAAGAGAGGATAATTAATAGCAGTTGCATATTTTTGTGCAGTATTTAGTCATCTTGTATTAAAACCCAAAACTACGTGGCAACTTAGTTATTCTGTTCCTCAGGGAGTTCAATCTCCTTGTGACATCTAAAAATTAGGTTATTAGAATTTAGTCAATTTCTAGATCATCCATGTTTATGTGGATGAGAGCTTGTGTATGAGACTGAAAACCTTACTTTCATTAAGTTTTCATTCCTTTCCCAACCAGACCTTTTCAGAGTTGTTGAAACACTAATACTTTTGTAAAAGAATTGCATGCTCTCTTGTTGCATGCATCTGTAGAGTGATAATTGTGAAATGATTATAAGGCATAGGAACTAGGACAAAACTTTTTAAGTGAGCCCAGAGATTCACAAATCGATTTATGGCTGATTGGGAATGGCATTGAGAAAATGAGGTGATATTCATTTCACTGGTGTAGTTCACATGAAAATCAGATTTTGCATTCTGTGCCATCTACTCCTTGTTTTGGACTTAAGTTGCAGGTGTGAGATACTGTTTTGGAGAGACACCAAGGCGGGTGAAGCCAGAGTTTTTTAAATGTCAGCAGTAGATTCTGAGACTGGGAGAGCTCTGTTTTTGTGTGCTTTATGTATGGAGAATGCTGTGAAACAGACCCATGCTGACCTGATGCCACAGTTTTATACTTTTTAATAAGACTCATAGGATTGTGGGATAAGAATGGGGATGGGCAGACTAAGTCTGTGGTGTCTCTCGTGATGCTCCACCCTGCAATGGAGAGTGGAGGGACAGCACGTGCATGTGACTGGAGTATATGCTGGTACTAAGAGGACCAAGCTGATTTCCCAGATATTGTTCTAAAAACATAATCACTGTAAGTAGATGAATTTGTTGGAACATTTAGCATCATTTCCTAGCATTTTTTGGGGGGCAGGAGATGCGTTGGAAAGGGACTCTTACATGATTTCAAGACCAGAGGTATTTTTAATCATTTATTGGTTTTGGAGTAGAGGTTGCAGTTTTTGCTTCTATCTTAGATTGTACAAATCTTCCTTGGTTATGTAAATTGTCTTTGAAATTGGTTGAATGTGATGTAGAAATATATATTCGTATAAAGACCTGTGTGAATAGTACAAGGAAAAACTGACAGTAGAGTTAAAGGAGAACAATTTAATTGTTTTTCCAAAAGTTTTTACCATTAACTTGATAAAGGACATAAATTAAAAAGGGACATTTATTCTATTTTGTTTATTACTGAGTTTTCTGTTTTTATTATTTTTTTATTTTTTAAAGATTTTATTTATTTATTTGACAGAGAGAGAGATCACAAGTAGGCAGAGAGGCAGGCAGAGAGAGGGGGAAGCAGGCTCCCTGCTGAGCAGAGAGCCGGAGGGAGGTGGGGCTTGATTCCAGGACCCTGGGATCACGACCTGAGCTGAAGGCAGAGGCTTTAACCCACTGAGCCACCCAGGCACCCTGAGTTTTCTGTTTTTAAAAGTGAGTTAATACCCAGCACATAATGAACATTCAGAAAATTATTTCAATAAATACTGTATCTGTAATGTGCTTGGTCTGGTATAAAGGTAAAACTGTAGATTTGGATTCTCAGTTTACCACCCCCCTGCCCACTTTTGCTTATGTTTTAGAGAAGTCTACTTTTAAAGGGTATGCAAGTTAAATTTTTGTAAATAGTTGAATCTTATATTTTTGTATTGAATAATTTTCTTAGAAGTATTCTGATTTGATCAGATTGAGGCAATGATGTATTTTTTTGTTTCTCAGTTCTGCCAGACCAACTTTTCCTTTTTTCTCCAGGGTGCTATGGCCAAAAATGGCATAAAATATGAACCCCTTAATATGTTCTCTTTTCAACATATTCTAGAGTCATTAATTTCTTGATTGTCCTTTGAAATCAATTTAATAATAAAAAGTAAACATTTCTGATGGAAGAGGAACTGTATTTCTAGAAACTTGTATTTTAGATAGTGGTGAAATTTAAATAAACTTACAGGCATAGGATTGAATAGACATGCTTTAAAGTTAGTGAGGTGGTTAGGCTGGCAAAAATATTAGTAACACTGGTACAAAGCATTAACATTAGAACTCTTTTTCATTATCCTTAATTATATCCTGTGAAATCCTTGGCTTTTGAAGCTAAAAATAAAATATTAATGTAATTGATATGATATATCTATTGAATGTTTACTGTGTTCTAAATAAGCATTCTGCCAGATTCTTTATATGCAACATTTCAGTGTAATAATTACACCAACTCTGCAAACTAGCTAATACTATTATCCCCACTTTATAGATTAGGTAAATGAAATATAGAGAGGTGAAACAATTTATTCCAAGATTACTTGGAAAGAAAGTTGCTTTGCTAGAATTTAAACTCAGGCATTTTGAGTCTACAGCTCTTGTTCCATATCGTATATGTTATAGAGATACTTGGATTCCAGAGATAGGCTAAAGTGCCTTTTACTTTTAGGATTGCCTTTCATTGATAATTAATGTGTGTGTCAGACTTCCACTAATTTCATTAATACTGCTTTTGCAGTTAGTTTCAGGCATGCCTATCAGCAAATACAGTATTAAGTATTCACAGTTATATGGAAAAAAAAGGTCCATTCTCTTACGATTTCAGGAAAACTTCTTAAGACAACCATGAAAATGGAAATATTAGGAATTATGCCAGCCAAAAAAGAAGTGACATATGGGATATTTTTAATGTTCAGAGAATTTTTTTAATTGAAAAGTACTGATTTTTCATACATAAATCTGGTGTGTTTATATTTCCAGGTAAAATTAGACTGTGATTCTCCAAATAAGCTATTATTAAGGATTATTACTTCTGTCTCTTCCTATAGGTTGTGAAGTGTTCTAAGTGTTCTCTTCCTCCTTTTAGTATTTGACAGCAAACTACATGAGTGTATATATGTGTGTGTGTTTATGTGTGTATGGTTTTGTGATTTTACATATGTACAATTAGTCAAGTGTCTGTTGGACATTTGTTAAAACTGAGAATTCAGGGGTTTTGTTATTGTTGTTGTTTTTTAAAGAATAACAGCTCTGCATGAGTGTGGGATTGGGTTATTTGGAACATCATCTTTGTTGGAATTGGTTAGCATTTGACAATCAGGAAGTAAACCAAAAAGGCTCCTGAACATCTGAAATCCCCAGACAAATTGTGCAAACACTTTGTTCATATGTTTGTTTTTAGGATTTTACTTACAACTCTTTATTATTACTTAACACATAGTTGTAATTCATTCAGTTATCTCATTTTTTAAAACTGCAAGTTAGAAGGGAATGAACGGATACTGATATTAAGCATTACATCTCCAAAAAAAAGGACAAGCAAGCAAATTGGGATTACTTAGTGTAGGCTTATAAGCTCCAGGGGAAATCACTGATAATTGTTCAAAATGTTGACCTAGAGAAGTTTGAATTATATCTCATTTAAAAGGGCAGGAGGATACCTGGGGTTCTCTAATAACTTCTCACTACATCAAACATTCTCTAATTTTTTGGTCACTGAAGTGATAAGGAAGAGAAATGGTCATCACTGTCCCATTGACCAACTCTATTTGCATTTCAGTGATATGAATAAAAATTAGTTTTTAGTATGCTAGCCCAGATACATTTATTATTCAGCGATAGCATTTTATCTGATTTAAGGTTTTTTTTTTTTTTTTTTCTTTTGTGGTATTTTGGAGTTGCTGTTTGAATTTTAACCTGCTCATATCTTCTATTTGTGGAATACTTAGAAGGCACTGCATGGTGTTATTTAAGCTTTTTCATGAATTATGATTAGCTATTAGTAACTTTACCAACCACACTTAAGACCTATTAATGAGAATTTGAAAAGGTGGATATCTTTATTGTTGAGCTGAAAAAAAGGATAGCCATGGCAATCCTCTTTGGGAAGTCTAAGAAATTCTTAGGGGTTTCACTGGCTAATAATACTAAAAAATGTTGGGTGTTTTAGATTTCTTTCCGAGGAAGGGTAATCTTTCTTAAAAAATGGACTCCTTTTACTTCCCCTAATTCTATAAAGTCAGTTAATTCTTTTTTTAAACTTTAATTTTTTAATTTTTATTTTTTGTTTATTAAAAAATTTTTTTTTAGAGAGCACATGTGTGCACACAAATAGGGGAAGGGGCAGAGGGAGAGAATCTCAGGTAGGCTACATGGAGTCCCACTCAGAATCCTGTGATCAATACTTGAGCTGAAATATGAGTCGGATGCTCAACCAAGTGAGCTACCCAGGCACTCCAGTTAATTCTTTTTAACTGATTAACCACTTACTTCATGACATGTGTTGAAGTTACTGAGCTGAGTCAAATTGCTACTCCTAGATTTTTAAGTCTGTAGAGGCAGCATCTGAATAATTTGTGGTGCTGGTGTAAATGCCTGGCATCAGACTGCCAGTATTGCAGGTATATTTGCTGCAGTTCCCCATTGGAATTTTAGTTTTCAAACTCCGCTTACTAAACTCTGAAGGGAAGATGATAGCTTTGAATTGGTAGAGTTTCAGCAATAGTACCTAATTGTATGTATATAGGTTTATCAGATTTATGTAATTATAGCAATAACCACAATAATACTAGTTGGATGCTGTATGATAGACAATTACATGCTGTTCTTATTTACATATTTTGCTTTAAAAAATGGAATTTACTTACATGATTCAAAACTTTCAAGGTTTTTAGTCATGTCTTTGTCTTGCTTCTACTTTTAAACTAGCAGTTCCCTTTCTTGGAGACAGCATCCCAGTGTCTTAAGAATCCTTCTGTAGATACTCTGATTCTTTGCATGTTATTTCTATTATGGAATTATATTTTTTGTATGCATACCTAAATGAACACAGCTTTAGCATAAGAGTGTTAGAATTAAAATACAATTTAAATCAATAATTCTAGAAAATTGCTGATGTTTTCCATTATCCGTAAGTTACTAAACCCTTATTTTACTGAATGTGAGTTAGATGGGGAGTAAGTGCAAAGATGAGAAGGTGATTCTCTTGGCCATAAGAGGTAAAATGCTAATAGTCACAACCAGTGAACACTTAGCACATTTAAAATATTTCCTACTCTGTGTATTTGAGAAATGATCCATAGCATCAAGAAGGTATTATCATTCTTGCTGGAAGTAGTTGTTTATTTGTCATGGTAAAGAAAAACACAAAGGTAAATTCATTTTTTCCTTTAACTTTCCATTTTTCTAACATCTTAGATGAAAAAAACCTGTTCTCTTGAGAGATCAGAGGCGCAGAGTGCGTCAGTGTCAATGAAGCCTGTGCCTTTTACCTCTTTAAGAGCGCATGGTTTCATTCTGCTTCTAAATCAAGCACTCCTTAGTCTTTTTAAAAAAGAAATTTTTATTTTTATAAAATAGTACATTCATATGGTTTAAAGAAAGTCTTAATGGAAGCCACTCTTCTCTTTCTCCTTTCTATTTCCTATAGGCAAACTTAACTATGACAGCTGTTTTTCTGTATTAGTTTTTGTCATATTTTTATTTCATATACCTTTACCTATTTGTTAAAATTACTTTTTGATATTGTTTATTATTTTCTCATTATGATAGATATTATTTATTCTCATCCTTATTGCCCTTTTACTAGCATGCTAATATAATTATGCAACTATTTTTAACTAAATAATTAAAGTTGTTTGTTGGTTGTTTTTTTACACATTTGCTCCAAAAGAGTAGGTAAGCTCACACACTTTTTAGCATGTGTCTCATCTTTTCAGTGTCTAGACACTGAGGCATAGATGTTTGGGAGGTTACTTTGTATCTTTATGAGCAAGGGATTACAATGCCAAGGTGAAGCAACAGGCTAAAACAAGTACAGAAATCTGAACAATATTAATATTAAACACTTGTTTAAACCAGAGCTATTCAATAGAAATAGAATGTAAGCCACAAATGTGAGTCACATATGTAATATAAAATTTTCCAGGATCCACATTAAAAAGAGTAAATAAATACAGGTGCACTTACTTTTAATAATATTTTTATTTAACCTAGTATATCCACAATATTACTTCAATATGTAATCAGTATAAAATTTACTAATCAGATATATTACATTCTTTTTTTGGTACTAACTCTTCACAGCCTGGTGGGTATTTTACACTTAGAGTATATCCTAATTTGGAGTAGCCATGTTTTAAGAGCTCAGTAACCACATGTTGCTATTGATTATCCTATTGGACAGTGTAGGCATATAATTTTGTCTAGGAATTATGTTATCATGAAGTTCTGTTGTCAGTCTGTTTAATCATAGTGTATTTTCTTTTTTTAAAGATATTATTTATTTATTTGACAGAGATCACAAGTAGGCGGGGAGGCAGGCAGAGAGAGGAGGAAGCAGGCTCCCCGCCAAGCAGAGAGCCTGATGCGGGGCTCGATCCCATGACCCTGGGATCATGACCCGAGCCGAAGGCAGAGGCTTTAACCCACTGAGCCACCCAGGCTCCCCAATCATAGTGTATTTTCAAGGAACAGTTAAGATGTAAGTTAAGATATATCTTACTGCTTTGTTTTGTTTTTAGTCATGTCTTAAGTTAATTTTGAAATTTAATACCACATGAAGGGAGGTTGAGAGATTTATGTTCTTCAGAAAGGTGCTTGCTATGGGAGGTAATGATTTTTTCCCCATATTTTAGCACAACTGTTAAAAATGTATATTGAATTCTTTTTGATAGGTTTTTAAATGTTGTCATTGCCACGATTGTCTGACCCAGATGGAATCTTATTAATGTAAATATTCTTTGCTGTTTCAAAGACCTACCCAGCTTTCAGAGTCTCAAAAGCCACTTCAGCCACTTAACTCCTCCCATCTATGCCTTACCCCAAAGCATGAAATTCACTTGCATATAATTCCTGTAGCACTCTCTGTCACCCTTCTTATATTCTACCTTGCATTCTGGTTAACTTGTTTTGTCTCACCCTAGGGGATTTTAGGCAAAAGGAGTATAGCAAAGAGAGTATTTTACTTATGTTTCTATTTCCTGCAAAATGGAGCACAGTGCCTTTTAGATTGGGCCACTTAATACATGTTTGAGTTGAAAGCAATTTGTTATGGTAGTTATGTGTGTACTATGCATGGTAGTTACATGGTATAGAGTTTCCAGGTCACCAAACTGTCACTGTTATTTCTAGGAACATTTAAGTATGAATTTTTAAAAAAGATTTTATTTATTTGATAGAGCGAGAATGTGTGTGCATGAGCCGGGGGAGGGACAGAAGGAGAAGCAGACACTCTGCTGAGTAGGGAGCCTGATTCTGGCCTGATCCCAGGAGCCTGGGATCATGACCAGAGCTGAAGGCAGACGCTTAACCAACTGAGCCACCCAGATGCCCCTAAATAAGAATTTTTATTTAAAAATGAAGGAGCAATACCAGGGAAAGGATAAAGACAGAATTATAGATACTTTATACTATGTGGTTAGCACTGAATGGCTCTGAACTCTTTGGGCGGATAGCTGAATGAATGAAAGAACTTGGGTGCTAGGTTGCACTGGTTGGTGAGCACAGAACCTTTGAAACATTGAGCCCATCCAGCTACTACCAATACCTCCAGGCCTTCCAGGATTTTGTTTGGAGTGGGTGAGGCTAGAAGAGAAATTTAAAGCAAAGTTTGACAAATCAATTTTTAAATTTTCACTAAGTAGCTTATTCTATAGGAGATAGACAATATTTAAATATTAACAGGCCCTTTCCTCATGAATTACTTAGATATGTAATTGTATTGTGGGGATTTATGAAAACTTTAATTTCTATAGGACCTCTTTTTGTGTCTCTAAGATAATATTTGTTTGATATAGTAGTGCATACCAATATATCAATTCAAGAGAGAGAAAATAGAAATAAACAATATGGGCTCTCTTGCTAAATAAACCAACCTCCTAACTAGCTGTAAAATTTGGCTGTCTCTTTGGTCTTGAGAAGTCATGTTGTCACAATAATTTGGATTCTACTGATCAACATGGCTTCTGCCTCTGTGACTAATTGGGTACATTGTGAGATGTTTGGCTGGCCGAGGGCATGATTTTTAGACATAGAAGAGATTTGTCTTCTCTGTTTAAGTAACAGTTGTTTGGTACGCCCTCCTTGAAATCAAAAGCAGTTACTAAAGAACAAAGCATAATTCTATTTAAATTCAGTTAAACATCAGGGATAACCTTTGTTGGGAAACTTTTGAGACTTTATTATATATATTTGTCTCTTGTGAGTTTCTAGAAAAATTAAAGAGTGACTGTGTACATCCAAAGGATAGAGGGAATGTTCTAGTGTTATATTTCTGCCATAGTGGAGGATGAGTACTTAGTGAAAAATAAGGGGTGTGTTTCATGACTTATAAAATTGGAGCAGATGGACCAGTTCCTGGGGTCCTTAGAAAAGGAGAATCCCATGAACCAGAGGATTCTCTGACTGTATGCCTTGAATATAGCATCAATGTAAATTGTACAGCATGTCAGCTACCAGCATTAATTTAGGTGTAAAACATTGTTTAAAAATGCAGTGTCTCAATTAAAAAAAGATCTTTTAATTTCTCACATACACCTGAGAAAGCCTGTGTACTTTATAAAATTTAGGGAAGAGATGTGGAGAGCTGCTGTGGACCTTGAGAGTGAGGGTTGGAAAAGAAGTTAATTAGAAAAATGTTTATGGTTATGATGGGTATTGAGTTTCTGTGGATGCTATATTGATGGTATCTCAGATCTTAGAACTGTAGTAATTCAGATTCAGGTACCCTTTGAGTATTAACTGTGTGCCAAGCACCAACCTTTCATTTAACTTTCCTAATGCTTTGAGATAATTATTATCTCCATTTAATGGAAGAAGAAGTTAAGTTAAAAATATTTTAATTGATTTATTCAGGATCTTATAGGTAGTAGAAAACAGGTCCAGCATGTTAAACTCAGGACACCAGACTTCACATAAAAGAAAGGAACTTTTGAGTACTTACTGTGTCATTGTACTGTACTAAACAGTTTATTTGTATCTTATTCAGTCTTTACCACAACCTGGTAAGGCAAATGTAGTTTATGAATGAGTAAACTTGAGGCTAACAGGGCCTTACATAGCCAGCAAATTTTGTCACCATACTTTGAATTTGTTCTCTTAACTCCTGCACTGTGTGGCCTTTATAATTTGGAAAGAGAATAGGAAAATTGTCTGAAATTGATTGAATTAAGGTTTCTATGTGTAAAGCTTAGGAACTTTAACTTTTTATAATGTTTCTTACCAAGAAGAACACAATTTTCAATTACATACAAGTACAGTTAAAATTTTAAATACTTTTTTGTAATAAAACTTTAAGAGGAAATACTTTGCTTTCAAAATTAATACAGGCTATCTATAAAACAGTGGCTGTAAGAAATGGGTAAAAAATATACTTGAAATCTGTATTGGAAAGTCAGTGTTGAGCTTGATCCTATTATCTTTGAGGAAATTGAGGCTTATAGTGGTTAACTTTTGCTAAGGGTTTAGAACCAGCAGATGGCAGAACCAATATTCCAGTTCAGGTAATTTAGGCTAGAGCTCTTATTCTTAACTGCTTTACTGACCTAAGAGCATGTGAATGTGCAGAAATGGAGGCTTCCTACCTCTGGTTACTTGAAGACACTAATCTTAAGCGCAGATAACACATCATAGTTTGACTCAAGGCAAAAGTGTTAGACTTCACCTACTTCCATCCTAATTATTTCTTGTGGTCACGTATCTCAGTATTTTTCTTGTTGCTTAATATTATTCTTGAACATAAAGATTCTCTTTATCAAGTTGGCACTTAGTAAATGTTGAATGTTGAGAAATAAATAAATTTAAAACAGTCAATCTTAAGTATAAAGACCAAATTTTAACATATCTATTGATCATGTTTTTCTTTTTATGAATGTAGTTTTTGAGAATAGGTAGAGGTTGATTTGAGATTCCCATGACTGTCCTTCTGAGCAACTTTTCTTAGTTGGTGAGTGTTTTAAGTGTCAGATTACAATGAAATCCTGTGATGATCCAAAATTCAGATAGAATGTAATTGGCTTCCACCCTCTGCCTTGCTCTATTGCCTGCCAGTGAGGCCAAGTACACATTTTGTTTGTAATAACTGGCTTATTTCATATAATTCTGGTAAATGAAAACTGACATATGGATTTTTCCTGTCACCTCTATTCTGTAACCAGAAGATCATTGGAAAAGTACTGTTTTCTGTTAACTTTGCAATACTAAGTCCTGTTTTTCATCAGTTAGATTTTTTTGGACCATACTTAATAGAGGATATCTGGGTTTTAGTGTACAGTGTTTAATATAGTCACATATCCAGAACGCACTTCTTTGCTAGCTCAGCTGTACAGAATGAAGGCAGAAACTACATAGTGGATAAAAATGAACACTGAAGGGAGCCTGGGTGGCTCAGTGGGTTAAGGCTCTGCCTTCGGCTCAGGTCATGATCTCAGGGTCCTGGGATGGAGCCCCGCATCGGGCTCTCTGCAAGGAGAGAAGCCTTGCTTCCCCATCTCTCTCTGCCTGCCTCTCTGCCTGCTTGTGATCTCTGTCTGTCAAATAAATAAATAAAATCTTAAAAAAAAAAAAAAAAAGAACACTGAAGAGCCAAAAGAGCTATTGTAGAATCTGAAGCAAAGTGTTTTGTTTTGTTTTTTCTTTAGCCTGTATGGAATTCCTTTGGTTAGTGTTTCCTATGTTAGTTACTCTAATCGGTGTTATGCTATAATAAATATTCTGTGGCCAAAGAAGTTTAGAAAGTAGTTTGTAGGATCCCTGTATTCCTTGGATTATACTTTGGAAGTCCTGCCTTTGGTGTTTGGACTTTGCTTTTATTTTAGAAGAGAAGGGAAGGGAGCCAGCATTTAAGGAGTATTATTTTACAGGGCCTAGGTAATGTCTCTATTTTACAGACAAGGAACACAGGGCACTTCTGTAGGGTAGAGGACAAAACTACTAGAGAGCAGAGCTGGGAATGTCCACTGTTATGGTCCAATCCCTAATCTCTGTGATTCCTAAGTCTTTGCTCTTTTGACCTTATTGTGCTACTATGTAATTGTAATGAACTTCTGGGTTTTAGTTACAAACAAAAAATTAACAGTAGTACTAGGAAAGAGTATAAACTGCTCTATTTAGGGAAGGAGGAAGGGAGGATAAATTAACTAGTTGATGCATGTCCTGCATCCTTTGTTTTGTATAGATGAACTACTTGTTTGGGAGGGAAAGGTTTTAAAGAATACTCTGTAAATTAAAGTGCTGTTTGAGTGAGATTTGATACTGTCTTTAGGTATGTATAATTTTATATCTATATTTGATATCATAAGGTCAGAGCCCTCTCTTTGATCAGGTATAGTGAGCTTAGACAAGTTATTAACTTCAGTTATGTACCTTTCTGGGTGATTATAAAGCTTAAAGGAGGTAATTAAGCATGTAAGGTGCTTGGCACAGTTCCTGGCACATAGTAATCTTAGCTATTATAGTAATAAAAATAATGAAGGCTTAGATGTAGGTTACTGCTTCCCTGTATCTGTTGTATGTTTATTTTTTTTAACAGGCATATGTAGGGTGGTCAAAAGGAAAGCCTCCAAATCTTTTTTTTTTCCTTTTTTAAAAATTAGAGGAAGAATCATCACCAGATGCCTTTTAAGATAATGGAAATTCCATCTTGAATGTAGTTATAGGGCATTAAGAAAGTTTTACATTTCCCATTGGGGATCTGGTATTTTTTCAGTGAATACTATTGTAATGAGTAGATGTTGGCCTAGTGGCCATAAAGGTTTTTTTCTTTTCTTTTCTTTCTTTCTTTTTTTAAAATTTGAGATGTATATTTTAAGTCAATCTGGTGTCTGTGTTGTCAGTCTTTTTAGACTGCATATTTTTCTTCTGAAAACCTTTTATCTAGTCTGTATTTCAGTGGTAGTTTGGTTTGCATTGACCATTAGATTATTAAAAGCTTAACTATTATGGGCACACCAGAATACTGTGGAATGTGAAGATCTTTCTTCCCCCAAAATGAGGTGTCTCCTGTCTCCTTTGGTAGAATTAAGTGGCCTGAGTGCTCCCTGAAAATTTGGGTAACTATTTAGAACCTTGCAAAACCACCAAGGCTGTTATTAACTGTGAATTGAGTTAAGCAGAATACTGTGTTCTTTTCCTTTAGTTTTGATTCCTTCTCTATTTTGAGGAAGCTGGGGAAAGAAACTCTCCCCTCCTCCTGCCACAAAAAAGTTTCTTCTCCCTTCCTCACTTTTTATTTACTGCTTTGAAATAACCGAGATCTTTGGGGCTTCTAAGAATATCAGACAGTTTTCACATCTTGAGGTAGAGTGATTTTCATGGGAAACCTTTTCTTAAAAAGTAAAATACTCTTTGTTCTTGCCAGGCATTCCTGAAGGAGCAGCCACCAGCACCTCACAGCCTTTTCACTAACTAGGAGGAGGGATGAGGAGGATGAGTCACAATTTCCTTCTTTCTCCTTTCCTTTTCTTTTCTCTTTCCACTTAGCTCTTTTTGGCTACTGAACCTGGCTTCTAGTAGAATGGGGATAATTTTCATTAAATTTTTATTTTTAGGGAACTGGTATTCCCAAATAGGTGTTGAATATTTTTTTCAATTTGGGTTTTTTTTTTTCATAAATTGCTCATGAATTAAGAAGCTTTGAATTATATAAAAGTAGATAGCACTGTATAATGAACCACCATATATCCATTTCCAGTTTCTGTATTATCTGTATGTGGTCATTCTTAATTCATCCATACCGTCATGACTACCCAACATATTTATAAGTCAAATTTCAAACATCACATAATTTTATTTTTTGGAAAAGTCTCTCCAAGGATGCTTAAAATAAACAAACATAACTACAGTACCATGATTCTACCTTTCAAAAATATTTAAAAAATTCCTTAGGATAATCAGATTTCTAATCATTGTTCACATTTCCTGATTATATCTTATTTTCCCTTAAAATAAAATTTGTTTGTTTGAATTAGGACCCCAAACAAGGGCCATACGTTGCATTTGGTTGCTGTTTTAAAATTTCTTTACAATTGATGTTAATTTTTCTTTTACTGTTTTCCTTGCCATTTATTTATTTGGAATTTCCCACATTCTAGATTTTGCTGATTATATTCCTGTGGTCATTTAACACATTTACACATTACCACATTTTGCTGATTGTATCGCTATGGTCATTTAATAGAGGGGATGCTCCTCTAATCCCTCCTGTATCTCCTGCAAACTGTTAGATTTTTAATCAGATTACCTTTTTAGATGGTGCTAAATATCTCTTATTACATAATATCAGATTCTGACTCCCTTTTTTTTTTTTTTTTTTTTTGGTCATGTTACAGTTGACCGCAACAGGGGTGTATCCTTGTCAGCCTGGTTCACCATCTACTGTAAGGTTCCCCATCAGCCTTTCTTATGGGTTGGCAAACTATAGCCCATAGGCCCAATCCAATTTGTTCCTTATTTTGTAAATAAAAGTTTATTATAATCTGGACACAGTAGTTATGTATTGTCTGTAGCTGCTTTTATGCTACAGAGGCAAAATTGGTAATTAATATAGAGGCTGTATGGCTTGTAAAGCCTAAAATATTCACTCTCTGGTCGTTGGTAAAAGTTTGCTGGGTGGCTCAGTTGTTGGGTGTCTGCCTTCTGCCTTTGGCTCAGGTCATGATCCCGGGGTTCTGGGATCAAGCCCCGCACTGGGCTCCCTGCTTGGCGGGAGGCCTGTTTCTCCCTCTTCCACTTTCCTTGCTTGTGTTCCCTCTCTCACTGTATCTCTCTCTGTCAAATAAATAAATAAAATCTTAAAAAAAAGTAAGATTGCTGACTGGGTTCTAGATCATTATATCTAGTGGTGGTGATATGCTATCATTCCTTCTGTTTTATATGCTGGAGTTCTATAAAAAAGAACTTTTTAAACTTCAGTCAATTATATGATTATTCTGAGGAACAGCAGAGTTTTTTCCTACTACTTGATAGAGGTGGCCAGTGAGATTGTTTAATTTTAATTTTTTGTATCTGTATGAACCTCTGGTTTTGAATATGTTTGTTGTTACTGTTTTTTTTTTTTTTTAAGATTTTATTTATTTATTTGCCAAAGAGAGAGCACGCAGGCGCATGAGTGCACAAGCGAGCAGAGTGCCAGACAGAGGCAGAGAGAGAAGCAGGCTCCCTGCCAAGCAAGGAGGCCGATGCGGGACTCCATCCCAGGACCCTGGGATCATGACCTAAGCCAAAGGCAGCGGCCTAACTGACTGAGCCACCCAGGCATCCCCAATATATTTGTTGTTTTAGGCCATTGTAGTATTCTTTTTAATTTTCAAGTTGTCCCGTTTTAGCTGGTGGGAGCCCTTTCATGTTGGTTCCTATATCTCTAGATATAACCTCAGTAATCTTTGGTAATTCTGTTTTCTAGTATAACAAGATGTTTCAGGCTGGTCTCATGCATCACCTACCTTAGATTCACAATCAGTTACTTCTCTAAGGGGTTTTGATTCCTGTCAGTGATAGTGTTTAGAGACTATAGTCTGGGTCTTTGTTGCTATGAGTTGGTGGTTCTTTTAGGCCCTTCTAGTGGACAGAGCTAGGGTCTGTATGGTGTGTGTGTGTGTTGGATTTTCCTTATTGTGGTGAAATATACATAACATAAAATTGACCATTTGAACCTTTTTTTCTTTCTTTCTCTTCTTTATTTTCTTTCTTTCTTGCCTTGGCATGGAGCCCAACAGGGCTCTAGCAGAGGAAACAGGGAAAAGAGTTGGATGCTTAGCTGACTAAGCCACCCAGGCACCCTCATTTGAATCATGTTAATGTGTACAGTTCAGTGGTATTAAGTACATTCCCAGTGTTGTGTGTTTATCACCACTGTCTTATTCTGGACAGTTCATATAAATAGAGTCATACAGTATGTGGCCTTTTGTGTCTGGCTTCTTTCACTTAGCATGTTTTCAGGGTTATCCATTTTGCAGTATGTATCAGTACTTCATTCCTTTTATGACTGAATAATATTCCATTGTATGGAAAACTACATTTTGTTTACCTGCTTAGTTGATTGATATTTGAGTTTTGGCTACGATGAATAGTGTGTGTAAGTTTTTGTTTGAATGCTTGTCAGTTTTTTGGAGGTATTTACCTAAGAGTGGAATTGCTGGGTCATATGGTAATTCTGTGTTTAGAAACTGTTGGTCAGTTTTCCACAGTGGTTGCACCATTTTACATTCCCACCGGCAGTGTATGAGGGTTCTGGTTTTTCCCCCAACCTCTCCAACTCTCATTGTTGTCCATTTTTTGATAATGGTCATTTTGGTTGGTGTGAAATGGCACTTTATTGTGATTTTGATTTGCATTCTCTTAGTGACTAATGATGTTGAGCATCTTTTCATGGGCTTGTTGGCTTTTGTATATGTTCTTTGGAGGAATATCCATTCAAGTTCTTTGGCCATTTTTATTTTTATTTTTTTAAAGATTTTATTTATTTATTTGTCAGAGAGAGAGAGCACAGGCAGACAGAGTGGCAGGCAGAGGCAGAGGGAGAAGCAGGCTCCCTGCTGAGCAAGGAGCCTGATGTGGGACTTGATCCCAGGATGCTGGGATCATGACCTGAGCCGAAGGCAGCTGCTCAACCAACTGAGCCACCCAGGCGTCCCTCTTTGGCCATTTTTAAATTGGATTGTCTTTTTGTTGTTGAATTGTAAGAACTCTTTAAATATTTGGTATACTAGACCTTATCAAGTATATGACTTGAATATATCCTCCTGATCTGTGAGTTGTTATTTATTTTCACTTGCCTGGTAGTGTGCTTTGATGTCCAGAAGTTTTAAATTTTGTTTTTAGTTGTTTTTTTTTTTTTTAAGATTTTATTTATTTATTTGACAGAGTGAGAGAGCATAAGCAGAGGGAGCAGAAGGGGGAAAAGGAGAAGTATGCTCCCTGCCAAGCAGGGTGCCTGGGGCAGGGCTTGAGGCAAGGCTCAAGGCAGGGCTTGATCCCGGGACCCTGGGGTCACCACCTGAGCCGAAAGCAGATGCCCAACATCTGAGCAATCCAGGTGCCCCACAAAAGTTTTAAATTTTGAACTCAAATGTATCTGTTTCCCTTTTGTGCTTTTCATGTCATATCTGAAAAAGCACTCCAGAATTACTCACGTTTTCTTCTAAGTATTTTATAGTCTTATTACTTATACTTAGGTTCCTGATCCATTTTGAGTTTATTTTTATGTATGGTATGAGGTAAGGGTCCAGTTTTCCAAGTTCGATTTGTTGAAGAAGCTGTTCTTTTCACATTGAATGGCCATGGCACCTTTGTTAATAATCCATTGCCTATAGATGCCTGACTTTATTTAAGGACTCTCAGTTCTCTTCTGTTGAGCTGTAAATATACTTTTTTATGCCTGTACTACACTGTCCTGATTACTGTAGCTTTGTGATTAGTTTTGAATAGGGGAAGTTTAAGTAGTCCAGTGTAGTTGTTTTTAAGGATTATTTTGGCCATTCAAAATTCTTCACGATTCTATATGAATTTTAGGATCCTTTTTTCCATTTCTGCAAGAAAGCCTTTTGGAGTTTGGATAAGGGTTGTGTTGAAATCTGTAGATTGTTTTGGGTAGTACTGACATACTAATAATATTAAGTTTTCTGATCAATGAACATGGAATGTGTTTCCAGTGATTTCTTTAATTTTTTTCAGTAATGTTTTGAGCTTTCAAGTCTTGTACATCCCTGGTTAAGTTTATTCCTGTTGTAAATGAATTGTTTTTGAATATCATTTTCAGATGGTTTATTGATAGTGTATAAAAATACATCTCATTTTTGTGTCGATCTTAATTCTGCAGCTTTGCTGAATTTGTTGTATGATTAAGTGAGAAAAGACACCATGAGTTCATACCAATATTTCCAAATCTGATACCATTTCAAGAGTAAGAGTGTAGTATTACAAGATTTTGTCTTTGACTTTTTTAAGCTTCATATCTGTAGCTCTTTTCGTTTATGCTAAAAATCTTGAGAGTAGTGCATTACTTACTTGACTTATATTCATATATGCATGTTAGTGTTGTTATTTTGAGATTATTATAGAAAATGGTTGCTGCAAACAGTTTAAGAATTCTTGTACTTAATATAAATCCTGTTAGGGATTTACAATCAAATTACCATTCTAAAATCACATGGGGGGGCACATGCATGACTCCATTGGTTGGGCATCCAAATCTTGGTTTCTGTGCAGATCATGACCTACAGGTGGGGATATCAAGTCCTGCATCAGGGCTTCATGATCAGTGGGGAGTCTGCTTCCTGTATCCCTCTGCCCCTCTCCCCACTCATGTGCACACACACACTGTCAAATAAATAAATAAATAAATCTTTAAAGGAATAAAGTCATTTGAAATTATTTCTTTTGAGGTTAGACCATCCATTTGATATATAGTTTCTTTTGTTCATTTTGCTGTCAGTTTTGGGGTGTAACTTACTTTCATTTTGATTTAATTTTGTTTTATAAGTATGTAATGTATTTGTAGTGTTCCAGGGGCACCTGGATGGCTCAGTCAGTTAAGCTTCTGACTGTTGATTTTAGCTTGGGTCATGATTTCAGGGTCCTCAGCTTGAGCCCCACGTCAGGCTCTGTGCTTAGTGGGGAGTCAGTTTGAAATTCTCTCTCCCCCTCTACTTCTTCCGCTGCTCACTGCATTCTCTCTCTCTCAAATAAATAAATCTTGGAAATTTTTTTTACATTGTTCCAAAACTACAATATGGAATATAATTGGAACAGCCAGCTTTTATCCTCTCCCTCCCCTATAGATAACTTTCTTTTTTCCCCCCAAAATTAACCATTTTTGTTTTTGGTTATTTTTTTAAAGCTTTTATGTATTTATTTGAGGGAGTGAGAGCTCAAGAGAGAGAGAGAGCACAGCTGGGGGAGCAGCAGAGGGAGAGGGAGAGGGAGAAGCAGGCTCCCTACTGAGCGGGGAGCCTAATGCAGGACTTGATCGCAGGACTCTGGGATCATGACCTGAGCTGAAGGCAGATGCTTAACTGACTGAGCCACATAGGTGCCCCTTGTTTTTGGTTGTTAAAAAAAAATATGTATATTCCTATTTCTCTCTTCTTAGACAAAAGTTATAATCTGTTTAGCATTTTGTATTTTCTTAACAAAAATCCCAGAAATTACTCAGAGTATATGAAGCTCTTCCTTATTGCTTTCTATATCTGCATAGCACTCAGATATTTTATTCATGCAGTTCCAAACAGATTGAGATTAAGGTGTTACAGAGAGAAATTTCAGTGGGACCAATTGCCCATTTCTTCTGGCACTGAAACTTTAAGAAGCATTTTATTTTTCATTTTTATCATAAAGATATTATTTTACCACAAATACTCAAAACAGCATAGAAACTATACACAATAAAAAGTGTAAAGTTTTCTGATTCCCATCTGCCCACTTCCAGAAATTACTACTAAACTAGTTCACGACATTTGTCTAGTAGGAGTATACAACATTTCTACATACCACAAATGGGTTTTAAATAAAATTGGGATTATATCATGAATATTCTGCAACTTCATTTCTTAGTGTAATATTATCAGTTGAGCTTTAAATTTGGATAATAAAAAGAGATTCCTGGGTATAAATAAGACTTAAAAAATAGTTTTAAGACTTTTTTTCTTCTATTTCATTAGCACTAGGTAGTGTATTTTTTGTGTATGTAACTTTCTAAATTTTTTATATTGTAATTACTACTCTAAAATCCAGAAAGTAGTAAAAAAAAAAACCATTCAGATAGTAGTGTGTGTAGTCAGACTTCATTGTTGTAATCTGTTGTGGCTTAATACTAAAAATGTTGTTATACTAAAAATTGTTGTAATCTGTTGTGGCTTAATACTAAAAATGAATCTGGGGTGCTTGGGTGGCTTGGTCTGTTATCTGCTTCTTGATTTCAGCTCAGGTTGTGATTTCAGGGTCCTGAGATTGAGCCCAGAATCAGACTCTGTGCTGAGTGGGGAGTCTACTTCTTCCTCTCCCTCCCCCTGCTTGTGCTTATGTGCACGCACATGCATGCACTCTCTCTCAAATAAAGAAATAAAATCTTTAAAAAAAAAACCACTAAAAGTGAATCTAAATAAAGTCAGGATAAAAAACTTTGTAGAGGGGCGCCTGGGTGGTTCAGTGGGTTAAAGCCTCTGCCTTCAGCTCAGGTCGTGATCTCAGAGTCCTGGGATGGAGCCCCCCCCTCCCCCAATCAGGCTCTCTGCTCAGCGGGGGGCCTGCTTCCTCCTCTCTCTCTGCCTGTCTTTCTGCTACTTGTGATCTCTGACTGTCAAATAAATAAAATCTTAAAAAAAAACAAAAACCAAAACACTTTGTAGAACTTTGTTTTGTAAAAACAGGAAAAAATTTGCCTGTCTTGTTCATTACTGGGTCCCTAGCACCTAGGACAGCAACTGGTTCTTTGTTCCTCCCACTCTGTACTTATTTTATTTTCACCATATAAATTATAAATGGATGGTGCTATACAGATCATTCTGTGTTGTTTTTTACTTGTTAATGTATCATGGACATTTTCCATAGTCACATCTTAAGTCTTAAGTGTCTGTTCTTTTGACTTAATGTGTTAATGGAGATACTATATATTACATATTTAGGTAGTTTAAAGTCTTTAATTTGAATGATTTTTCTCTCTTAGACTTGGGGCACAAGTGTTATGTTTTTAAAGTATTAGTGGAAGATACTAAGTTGAGGAGTATTATGGAGTGAAAGTATATAACTCCTTTTTTTCAAGTGTGTAACATATACATGTTTATATAGAATGGCAGTATATGTAACATACCTAAAAAATTTAATAAGACTACTCTGACCCTGAAAGCTGGAATAATTCACTTCAAAGTATTTTGAAAAGCAAGTCACATAAGGAGAAATAATAGTTAGCATGTTAAAATATAATTATTATTAAATAAAGTTAGATTTTAGTATAATTGACAAAACACAAAAATAAAATGAGAAAAAATTTTACTCCTCGTTCCCCAGTCAGATCGGCAAAGCTTAGATATATAATTGGTAACAAGGGTTTTGGGAGATGTGTTGCTGAAGAAAAGTAAGTTTGTATGTTCTTTTTGGAGGGCAGTTTGGCAGAATTTCAAAAATTCTACTTCTAGGACTTTATATATATATATATATATATATATTTATTTATTTATTATTTAAAGACAGGCTCACAAATTTAGATACATAGGAACTTCATGAAAATTTTAATCCTGGGACTAATAACAATAATACTACTTAAATAATACTTCCCCATGCCTTACTTTACATTTATTTAATTCTCAATAGTCTTATGATATTCATGCAATAGGATTAAAAATGATATAAAAGGATATTTAAAATGGATATAAATTCATAATAAGAATGTGTGAAAATAGGGCATTACAAAGGAGTCTGTGCAGTATAATTGCATTGACTGCAAACAAACTGAGAATATTCTCCAAAGTATTTATACTTGTACTTCTGTATTATAATCTGTTACTCAAATATGTTAACTTTATTCTTTTTGCTATGTTTATTTTATAGTTTTACTTCAGTGAACATATATTGTCTAACAAGCCTGAGTTCTTTTTATAAGGGTCCTTTGATTTTAATAGGATTTACTTCAGGATTCCTGAACAGAGCATTCCCTTAAGCACCTTTAAAAAAGAATTCCATTGGTAATAATTTAAATCTCTAAGTAACTTTAATCCTAGTGAGAGAGCTAGATTAAGGTTTAAGAGCTATTTTCTCTATGACTTTATGATTCATCCCAGGAATTTTGTGTAATTAGATATATTTCTTTGGAAAAAAGAAGAAAGTGAGTGGATGAAACTTGCTGTGTGATTGGTTTTTTGAAATCAAAATTGTTATTGAGTATTAATTACACCATAGTTTTGTGTGAAGGGTTTCAGACTGAGTGAGACTCATTATTAGAGAGACAGTGTTAGGAGGTGTCCCAGGGTCTCCACATGTATTCATTCATTGCTTAATACCAACTATATGCTAGGCATTCTGCTAGACTCCTGAGGATACAAAAGTCAAGCAGGACAGATTTAGTAATGAAGAGATGGTAAAAATGTTTGTTTAATACTGGTTTTCCTAAGCATAGGGTTTCCCAAAAGGCAGGAGGATTTATTTGGTTGGGTATTTTTGGGTTTGATTTAATTGTGAATGAGAAGGAGCCATTAACTGTGGAGAAGATATGTAATTACAGTGTAATTTCCTTTACAGTGTAACTTTCGTATAACTTCCTATTCAGTTAGAGTTTATAGGTACATATACATATGGAAGGAATTAGCATTTATTGAGTATTTATATATCTTTTACTTTTAACTTAGTCCTTATGACAATCCCATGAAACAGGAATTATTGTCCGTATTAAGTGAATAAGAAAATGGAGTTTTGGAAAGGTTAAGTGATTTGTTTAAGGTTCACAGCTTTTAAGCTGTGATTTTAAACTAGGTCTATTGAGGCTAACGCCCATAAACTTTTTGTGATACTTGTACTAGAGAGAGAGAAAGCATAAGAATGGAGGAAGGGGCCAGATGAAGAGGGAGAGAATCCAGCTGCTTGCTGAGTGTGGAGTCTGACTTAGCTCCATCTCAAGACCCTGAGATCATGACCTGAGCTGAAACCAAGAGTCAGACACTTAACTGACTAAGCCACCCAGGGCCCCCATAACTCCCTTTCTTAAAACCTATATATATCAAAGATATCTTTCCACATAAATCACAGCATTTTAAAACTTCAGAAAATAGCTTATCTATACAATGGGGTGCTGTAATATATTCAGTTGTCCTCTTCTTGGTAGACATTTAATTGTTTTTAGTTTTCTCTTTTGCGGTTGTAAATAATGTTTCACTGAGTATTCTTGTAGCTGACCTTTACACATGTTTCTATGGAGGTCGAAGAGTACATACCCTTAAGATTTCTGATCCATGTTGCTGGATTGCCTTCTGAAGAAATTACAACTGTGTTCCTAACAGTAATTTATGTGGTCATCTGTTCTCCTGTATTTTTACTGAATTACATATTGTAATTTTAAAACCTCATAGTTGATTTGATTAGTTTTAATTTATATTGCTTTGATTACTATGTTTGATGGTTATTTTTCTATAAGCATATTGGCCCCTTACGTATTATCCTTTTTCCCATTAGTTTTCAAGTCCTCATTTTCATTTTGGAGGGTGTTTATCTTTTCCTTAGTGATGGAAACAGCTCTTCATATATGAATACCTGAACTCATTGTATGTTGAGTACTTTCCCCCAGATTATCAGTTCTTCTTGTGACTTTCCTTATGTTTATTTTTGGATGTATAGAAGTTTTAAAAAATTTATGTCAATGTATATGTTGATATTCTAGTTTTGAGGTCATGCTCCCCAAACTATGTAAGTTGGCAGTTCTCAAATTTTTTGGTCTTAGGACCTCTTTGTACTCTTAAAAACTGTTGAGGCCCCCAAAGAGCTGTTGTTCATGTGGGTTACACTCATAGGTATTTGCCACATTAGAATTTAAAACTGAAAAATTTATAAAATATTTATTTATTAGGAATAATGAGTTTTTACATGTTAACCTAAACACCATGTATTTATTTATTTATTGAAGATTTTTAATTTATTTTTTATTTTTTTATAAACATATAATGTAACCCCACCACCCTCTCCTGACACCCCTCCCCCCTGCCCCCCTCAGTTTGTTTTATGACATTGAGTCTCTTTTGGATAAATACCATTTTTAATGAAATATAATTACATTTTTCCAAATGAATTGAGAAATTTTATATTTTTGCAAATCTCTTTGGCTTAATTGAAGATAGCCGGATTTTCACATCTGTCTCTGCATTTAACCCCTTCTTGCGATATTTATCATGGGAGATACTGCCTCTGGAAAACTGTTTTGTATACTCCAGAGAATAAACATGAAAAAGCAAATGTCATCTTATTATTGTTATGAACATAGCTTTGGCCTTGTGGGCCCCCACAAGAGGTCCAAAGATGTGCACTATACTTTGAGAACTCCTGATATAAATACTCACTTATATTTAATCTTGTATTTTTTCTAAAGATTTTATTTATTTATTTGACAGATAGAGAGATCACAAGTAGACAGAGAGGCAGGCAGAGAGAGAGAGGGGGAAGCAGGCTCCCTGCTGAGCAGAGAGCCTGATTCGGGGCTCGATCCCAGGACCCTGGGATCATGACCTGAGCCAAAGGCAGAGGCTTTAACCCACTGAGCCACCCAGGTGCCCCCTAAACACAATTTTTAATGAGAAATAATTATATCTTTCCAAATTAAAAGAACTGAGAAATTTTTTATTTGTGCACATCTACTTCCCTACCTCCCAATTCATTGGTGTGGTTTGGTCTTAGCAGTCATACCACTTGCTTCTTGCTCTCTATTTTGGTATATTTATGTTTTCTTAGATTCCTGATGCATCTCCCAAACCCTGACTTCAGTTTCACAACCATTTGCCCTAAAAACTTAAAAGATATTTTATTCTTGTTTATCGTGGCATTTTACTCTAACAACTACTGCTTCCTCGCCAGTTAATGAAAGGGGTGCTTGATCATTGTTGGAAATTTAAAATGTATATGGAAGCATAAACAAGAAAAGAATATTTTGTCGCATTGAATATGCAGAGTGCTGTTCCTATGCTGTTATTACTGTACTTTGATGGAAATTATTTCAGTATTGAGAAATGGTAGCAAATTGAACTGTACAGAAATTCCTACTCCATAGTTGATAAATTTTATAACTTTTGCTGTGTTTAGCTTTCCAGGATTCCTGACTAGACTTATGTTTACTACTCTTTGTGTGTTCCTAGGTGTGTTGGATAAAGAGAGTGAGACATGGTTTCCCCTGTCACTAAGTTTGCAGGTTAACGAAGGAATATGCATGCTCTGTGATAAGTATTACTATAGCTACAAACAGTTACTAATATTATGGGAGAGCTAAAGCAACTATTCTTGAGAATGATGGGGAAGCAAAGAAAAGGGGGTCGAGTTGCCAAGATTAAGGTTGTACAGTCTTCCTTCAGTATTTGTTGATTTATTGGGTATCTGGTAAGAGAAGGAAGGAGTCAAAAATAACGACTGAGTGGATAAATGTTTACTAAAATAGAGAGTATGTCCCACTCCAGCAAAGTAAAACTCCCTATACATCTACATTTTCCAAGGCTCTATTCTTTTGTTTTCCAAGATGAGTTCTCTTGTGGCCATGTTAGGTTTGAGGGGCCTGGAAATATTCAGGTGGAGATGTATGGGAGGGATAAAGCTGCCAGGAGAGTGGTGTGGGCTAGAGTTAGCAGTGTATCATATGCAGTTGAATGGAGATCAAGATCCTCTTTTGAGAATTTTTAATAGGAAAGAAGGTGGCCAGGGACCCTCTTGCATTTGAGGGATAAACAGGAAGTGAATCCAGCAAAAAATTGTCAGAAGAGGGAAAACAGAACAATGGTGGTGAAAAGGCAACTGACCAGAATTTAAAGAAGGGAGGGAAGAAAGGGATCCGAAATGTTAAATCCTGTTTAGAAGGACAGATAAGACCTGAAAATTGTTCATAAGATTTAGGAATAAGGAGGCATTAAGGCCTTAAACAAAAACAGCTTAGCTGGGAAGCTGGGTATAGAAGCTGTTAGTAAAGAGAATAGAGGTGAGGAAATGGAATATAATGAATTTTGGCTACTTTTTTGGGAATCTTACCTATGAAGCTGGCAGAGTGGATAAAAATTCTGTGGGATTTGAGAATGTGTATGTTCTAAGGAAGAAGAGGAGAGACTTTAAGTGAGTGAATGGAGAGATGAGGAAATAGTGTCATTTTAAACTCTCCGAAGAAGTGACCTCAAACTTTTTATTTGCTTTTTTGTAAAACTTGTCTTGAAAGATACATTTTAGATAATACTGAATATGATTTTTTATACCTTCTTATGATTCTTCAGTTGTCATGATTATCAGTTAATTTACTGTTCTACTGGAGTATTTAGAATAGCCTCATTCTAAAATATAACAGTTTAGGGCTATTTAATCATGTTACAGCTTTTCAATAGTCAATTTCATCTTTTCTTTGTGTACATCTACTCTTCTACCTCCCAACGCATTAATATGGTTGATCCTAGTAGTCATACCACTTGTTCCTCCAAGTGTGTGCTCTATCTAAGTAACTGTGAACTGGGAAATCCGTATTACCAATTGTTAGGATTGTGCTCAGAATGAGATTACTAATTTTAATCCATAGATTATAAGGAAGTTCTGGTGGGTTGCTTCCATAAAGCTTAGTCTGTTATATATATGGTTTTCTACTGCCGTGTTTCACTTAAAAAACGTAGAGCTTTATAGTTAGGTTGCTTTAGAATCCCAACTCCCAACACTTATGAACTCTGAACTTGAACAGGGGACTTACTTTCAAAACTTGGCTTTCTTCATGTTTAAAATTATGATAATAGTATTTACCTCATAGAGCTATTGTGGAGGTTAAATTGTGTAATCCCTGAAAAACAAAGCTTGACACAGAGTGGGTAAACTCAATAAATGTTAGCTGTTAATTGTTTTCTGTCTTCAAGGTTTTGATTTTATAAGCTTGATGTTCCTGGTAGTCTTTGTGATTAAAGGGGTGTTACTATATTTGAAAAAGGAATGGATTCAAATAGAGTCATACCATAGATTTTATGTATCTGGGAGGGCAGTGAGAATTTTTAGCATATAACAAGGAGAATTACTTCCTGGTGTAGGTTGATTGGTTGGTATAGCTGGTTAGGGAAGGTTTTTCTTAGAGGCATTTGGAAACACTGTATTTCTTGAGGTGGTTCTGTAAGCACTTAAATTTTTGGATTAAATACTAAAAAGTATTTAAGAAAGAGAAGGTGTAGAAGATGACCTAGAATTATGGTATTGGATATTTTACTTGTGTGTGTATGTGTATGTAGGAGGGTAGGGGTTGTTGTAGACTAGCTATTTTAGGACAGGACATTAACATAACCTGGTGAGGCTCTTGAATATTGCAGGCTTAGTAGCAAAGCTACTCTGTAACCTGTGATTTAACTCTGGGCAATACTTAGGTTTGGAGGAACTTAGGGCAGGGCAGGAACTTGGGTTTGTGCCATGGTCTGAGAAAGCCCTAATTCACCTTTTTTCTTCCCTTCCCTTCCCTTCCCTTCTCTTCTTCTTTTTTCTTTTCTTTTTTTCTCTTCTTTTCAAGATTTACTTATTATTTGAGAGACTGTGCATGGCGGGGAGGGGCAGAGGGAGAGAGAGTCTTAAGCAGATTCTATGCTGAGTGCAGAGCCTGATCTGGGGCTCGATCCCACAGCCCTGAGATCATGACTGGCTCTGAAACCAAGAGTCAGACGTCCAACTGACTGTGCCACCCAGGCACCCCTCTTACTCACTTTTTTATTTGCGACTTAAACTCTTAAAATAGAGAGTGAAATTATTTAGGATATTTGATAATCATGAATTTAGTCATTCTTTTCTTCATTCAATCAAATAAGCTGTACTATTCTTTTAAACATTTAGAGTCCTGTTGAATCAGTACCTTTTTAGTATAATAAAGCATTAATGAATGGAAAATCCTGTTTTCTAGCTTTTGTGAATGTAGGAGTACATTTGTAATGTAGCCCTTGCCATTAAACTTCTCTAACACCCACAGACCCCCTTAATAAGGGAGCAAAATGTTTAGTATGTTTAAAAATAGTAAACTAAATTGTTTTCTTTTGAAAATTTCCCTGGGTGTATTAATGGTGTTTAAAGTTCACTGCTGCTAAACTGACATGGGAATTTTGACTTGTTTTAAATGCCATAAAAATAGATTTTATTTCTGTTGGTAACTACGTTAGCAAAAAGACCATGTTAAATTCAGGAATGATTTTAAAAACTATTACAGTTTTCATTGTCTTTTTAAAAAAAGTACTTCCTGTATGTAAGTCTCTCCATGTCTACAATCATACCAAATGCAAATGATTCATGAGTGCTTGATTTCTTGCTTTGCATACAAAGTTATCCTCTTAGCAATAGGTGGAGCTGGCACTGGCAGTGATAGATAGGTCAGTGATTTGACAATTAAACCACTGCTAGTGTTTTGTTGAAGGGAAAAGAGATGAAGTCTCTGTCATTTGTTGAAATATGTTAGATGCCTGCCAGTTGAGAAAATGATTGTACTGTTTGTGGGAGGTGTTGAATTAATATGTCTTAGTATTTTTTTATTTTTGACTTGTAAGTAAGGTTTGATTGTCTTGTATTCTAAAGTTGCTCTTGGTATCATGCTTCTGAAAATTGAAAGTCACAATATTAGTACCTGGAAAATTTTAGAAACTCTTGAAGAATTTCCTTACTTAACAACAATGACAAACCCCTAAAAACTCCAATTTTAGTTATAAAAATATCTTCCCTCTAAGTACAGTCAGTTGCTATCATGTGATAGTTGTTTTCCAAAGACACCTCATGTTATAAAAAATTTCATTTATGTTTTTAATGGTTTTAAGTTGCTGTAATTTTAGGGGAAAGGGTGGTGGTGGTTTAGATCAGTTTTCAGATTCCCAATCACAGAATAATTATAGGAATTTAATAATTAGGTTTTCTTTTTCTCTATAAGTCACATATGTGTATCTATAAAACCCAAACCACAGTGATAAATTAGTATTTGATGACATAAATCTAGCTTTTTTGCCAAATTAATGGTCTTTTCCTGTCATCACTATTATTATTAGTACACGTTAGTTATTGATATGTAACAAACCATTCCAAAACTTAGTTTAAAACTACCACTGTTTTTTATTGCTCATGAGTCTTGGGTCAGCTGGGTGTTTCTGCTGATCTGGGCCAGGCTTAAGTGATGTTTTATGGGTTTGCTCCTATTTCTTGTGGCTTAGCTGGTAGATTGGCTAAAACTAGCTTGGCTAGAGTAGTGTCATTTTCATGTCTGGTGCTTGGCTGGCTGTCAGCTGGGCTAACGGGAACTGGGCAATGTGTCTGTAGCTATCCAGCACCCTGGCTTGGACTTGTTTCATGGTGGCAGAACATATTTCTAAGAGAGAGGTTATGGGAGCATACAGGAATTCTTGAGGGCCATGCTCAAAACTGGCAAACTGTCATTGTCATGGCTTTCTATTGGCCAAAGAAAGTTCAGTTCAAATTCAAGAGGTGGGGAAAGACTACAAAGTCACTTTGCAAGAGGTGTAAATACAGGAATATCTGAAAAGGTGGCAGAACTTTTGCATTCAATCTCCCACATTTAGTATAGTGCTTTTTTCAATTACCCAATCATATATTTTAAAAAAACCCCTTATTAATGATAAAGCATATATCCACTCCAGTGGGTAGCTTTGCTTAAACCTACAGCAGCTTTTCTTTTCTTTTCTTTTTATAGTTACAGCTTCCCCACATAATGCAGATTGGGTTCCCTAATTAAACAGTCGAGCTATGTCCTATTCTAGTTAAGAAAACTGGAAGAGATGCCTAAAATGGTCTTCTGCTGGCTATTTTAATCTGATTAAAAGTTTTCTGGCTTTCTTGAAGCCTTTTAATAATCTCGTTCCTCACAGTCTATTCAGTCTTATTTCCCAGTGTTCTGTTCTCTGGCTTGTTCACTGATTTTTCTCCCTGTCATTTTTTTCCCCCCAATTGAGATGAAATTGTTGTAACAACAACAAAAGAATCACAACTCAATGGCATTTACATTCACAATGGGCAACCAACACCCTTATCAAGTTCCAAAACATTTTCATCACCTCAAAAGAAAAATCTGTATCCATTAGCAGCCACTCTCCATTCCCTCCTCCCACAAGCCCCTGGCAACCACCAATCTGTTTTCTGTCCCTGTGGATATACCTATTTTGGGCTGTGACTTGTTAATCCTATTAGACTTCTTCTGTGTTTGGCCCACTAATTTCTTCCTCCTCACAAATATTGTATCCTGTAGTTAAGTTTGACTGTACTGACCCTTAGTATTCCACTTTACTGAAACTGCTCTTCTCTCAGATTGTTGCCTCTCAGTCTTTATGGTATGGTGGGGGAGGAGAGAGAAGGAAGGGCTCTCCCCCCAGCGTTAGTATTTGGACCTCATTCCTTTGTTCTTAAGTCTCTCCACCTTCTTTCTCCCTCAGTGATCTTAACTACTACTGTAATGAACCTAGATCTTTATTAGCCCAGTTCTCTTCAGAATTCCAGACCTGCTGGAATTTCCACCTAGATGTTTCCAATCTATTTAAACTGAATGTTAAGATTGAATTAATTTTCTCTCCTCACCCTCTCTCCTTCTTTAAATAAATAAATTACCACTATCTTGGTAAATGGGACCATCATCCATACAGATCCTTGGGTTTGTTCCTAGGAATCAAGAGTTTTTTCTTTGTTATACCTAATTCTCTACCTGTAGTCATTCTTCAAGTCTACTCCATCCCTAAATATCTCTGGAATGTCTATTCCTTTCTGTTTCTATGGCCCTCCCTTTAGTTTAGGACGTTACCACTCTGCTTAGTCAGGCGTTCACAAACTATAGCCCACAGGTCAAATACAGCCAGCTCCAGTTTTTGTAGATAAAATATTTTTTTGTTTTTGTTTTAAAGATTTTATTTATTTATTTGACAGAGACACAGTGAGAGGGGAAACAAGAAGGGGGCATTAGAACAGGGAGAAGCAGGCTTCCTATAGAGCAGGGAGCCCAATGCAGGGCTCAGTCCTAGGATCCTGGGATCATGACCTGAGCCCAAGGCAGACACCTAATGACCGAGCCACCCAGGGGCCCCTTGTAGATCAAGTTTTGTGGAAATACAGCCTTGCTCATTGGTTTAGGTATTTGTTGTTGCTGGCTGCTTTTATGCTATCTATAAAGACAGAGTTGCGTATTTGCAGATGAGCCCACATGTCCTGTAAAGCCAAAAATATTTACTGTCTGGCCCTTTACAGAAAAGCTTTGCCTACCCTTGAACCAAAACTGATTTTCTGTTTCTAGTATTCTCTACCCTTTTCTCCCATCCCAGGTAAATATTCAGAAGTTTGACCCTAACATCCTCTTGCACGAATCTTTTATTTACTATTCATTCCTTACAAAATAAAGTTTAAGACCCTCTCTTATTGCAGCATAAATTACCTGCCTATTTGAAGTTTTTGACATTTCAGATTATTCTCTTCTTTGCTTTCTTCATACCTCCTACGACTTTTGCTGTACTTAACATACCTGTTTTGCAGTTTTATCCATTTAACAGTATTCCCCTAGTAGACTTGGAAACCAGCCTTTTGCCAGGCCTGGAACCAGTCACTGAATACTCCTTCAAGAAGTGTTTATTGACTGAATAGATTGATTGCTTTTGTGTTAGATTCTGGCAAGGTAGGAATTAAGCCTCAAACTACTTTTACATCTTCTGATTATATCTAAAGAAATAGTAGGTACATGTAGTGGTTAAAATATTGATTTGAATTATCGCCTAGATAAAGTGAAGAGGCGCGAAGATTCCTTTGGGGAAGGAAGGTTGGGCATTCATCAAAGTGAATCTAGCTGAGTCCACTGAAAAGAACTTGGTTTGTCATAATTACCAACTTTCCCCCCTTGTTATATATAGGCAGTTTCCCCCCTCTGTACTTGAGAACTTGATTTTAATTGAATACTTTCTGCCATCCCTTAGGCATGTATAATCTGTTCTATGTACTACATTTATAAGGAAGAATTTTTGGACAGAATGTGTTGAGTACATTTATTCTAAAAAAGTACTGAGTTAGTCTTGGTGTAAATGGGAACAGAAATCGATTGTTACTCTTGCCATTAGCTGTTAGCTATCTGTATTTTTTCTTTACTGGATTAGTTTGCCCATTTGTGTATACCTATGTGCCAGCCCCTGGTAGGATTCCTAGTAACAGTAGAAGTAACAGTAGTAGTAGTCACTTGTCTAGTGCTTTCTATATGCCAGCTGCTGTTGTAAGTACAATATATTCATTTATAACTTCTGAGATAGATCTTGTTATCACTGTTTTATAGATGAGCAGCCTGAGATACAGAGAAGTGAAATAAATAAACTTGGAAGTGAAATAAATAAACTCCCTTGACTTTTATTGTATTGTGGTAATCAAGAGGAAATCATCATTGGAGCTGGGTGGGGATGGTCTTATGGATATTGCTTTTAGCAAACTTAAAAAAACACTTGGAGATATAACTTAAATACAGCAGATTGCATAAAGGCTAAATGTACAACTCAGTGAATACCCTCAGATCAAAGTACAAAACATTTTTATCATTGTTGAGAAGGCCCTCTTATGGTCCCTCTCAGTCCATAAATACCTCATCCTTTACCTTGCTTTATTTTTAAAAATTGTGTTTATTGCCTCTTGTTATGTATTATAGTTTGTCTTTCCTGCTAGAGTATAAATAAGGTTCATGAGGACAGGAACTTGATTTTCTTCACTTTTCTATTCCATTGCTCAGCTAGTGCCTGACATACAGTAATTGTTCAACAACTATTAGATTGCTATGAATTAATTGAGAAATACTTGCTTGTCCACTACATACCATGTTATGTGGTTTACAGATGCTGCTTTATTTACTAGGTATTGAGGGTAGATGATAAATTTTAGTTTCCTAGGAAGGGACTTTTGACATTCAGCAAGATAGTAAGCCAATTTTAAGACAAGGAAATTGAACTGTGTTGACATTGGGTTTAGTGTGTGTTGGTCTTTGCTCACGTGAATGTTAGGAAATAATGGCAGCCTATCTATTGGATTGCTTTCTTGAGAGTATCTGATTTCTTATAGTTATCTCAGATTCTTTACTTGCACTCTTAGTATTCTTTTCGAATACCTCAGAGAGTTGCAAAAGACTAAATGCTCCTGTTTTTGTGAAGAGGGAATTGTGATAGAAAAAAAGCATTGGAAAAAAAAAGAAAAAAGCATTGGTTTATTTGATCAGGTAAGGCAGTTTAGTTGTGGTTTAAAAATCTTTTGTAAGTAAAGGAGTTATGTGGTTTAGAAATCATTTTAAGTTCAAACTTACATTCATGTAGAGCAGAAAGACATTTTAAGCTGAAGGTGACCCTAATATTCTGATTCATGCTCTTGTCTGTCAAGTTTAACCCTCTTATTTTACATTTGAGGAAACTGGGGTGCAAAGATGTGTCCTGTGCTAGCTGCTACAAAAGCAGCAACCAAACCAATCTGTTTACCTTAAAAGTTAAAAGGCTTTTTTGCAACATGTTGACAGAAGCATTTGGGAGTTTTTGTAAACATACATGACTTAGGGTCCTATTCCCAAAGGTTTTTATTTTTTATTAGATTTGGGATGGGAGCTAGACATGTGTAATGAGATAATAAAAACTCAAACCATGCTGTTCCCTCAAATTTTTAATAACAAATTAATTTTCCAAGTGATGCACACTCTAGTGGCTTAGGGCCACTGTGCTATAATGTTTTCTTTTCTCTTCTTTTCCTTTCCTTTTCTTTTTTTTCCCTTTCCTTTCCCCTCTCCCTTTTTCCTTCTTTCTTTCCTTCCTTCCGTCTAGATTTTATTTCTTAGAGCAATTTCCAGTTTACAGAAAAACTGAACAGCAAGTAGGAGAATTTTCATATACTCCCTCCCTCCCCACACAGTTTCCTTTATTAACATCTTGGATTGTGTGGTATCTTTTGTTAATATTGATACATCATTATTAACTAGAGTCTATAGCTTATTATTCATAATTGCCATTAGGCTCACTCTTTTTGTTGGATAGTTCTGTGGCTTTTGACAGTTGCCAAATGTAAAATATTCACCATTGCAATATCATACAGAATAATTTCACTGTCCTAAAAATCCTCTGTGCTCCCTTATTCATTCTTAACCCCCATATCCCTGCAACTACTGATCTTTTAAATATCTGTGTAGTCTTTTTTTTTGTCTTTTCCAGAATATCATATAGTTGGCATCATGTACTATACAGCCTTTTCAGGCTTCCTTCTTTGACTTAGCAGTCTGCATTTAAGGTTCCTCCATGTGTTTTTCTACCTTGATAGCTCATTTCTTTTTAATGCTGAATAATATTCCATTGTATGAAACAAACCAAAACCAAGGTTTGTTTATCCTTAGACTTATTAAAGGACATTGTGTGTGCTTCCATATTTTACAAATATGAATAAAGCTACTAAAAACATTTATGTGCAGGTTTTTGAGTGGACATGTTTTCAGCTCACATGCATAAATATCTATGAGTGTAAACTGCCAAATTGTCTTTCAAAGTGACCATATAATTTTGCATTCCTATCAGCCGTGTGCGACGAGAGTTCTCTTGTTCTGCATTCTCACTAGCCTTTGGTGGTGCCAGTGTTTTGGATTTTAGTTATCTTAATAGGTTTGTGTGGTAACTTGTATTTTTTTTGTGTATGTGGGTTTGTTTTTTTTTTTAAAGGTTTATCTATTTGAAAGAGCAGGAGCACACTTGAGCGGGGGTAGGGGAGGGACAAAGGGAGAAGGGGAGAAAGACTCTCCAGCAGACTCCCCGCTGAGCAGGGAGCTGGACTCAGGGCTTGATCCTGTGACCCTGAGATCATGACTTGCACCTAAACCAAGAGTCGATGCTTAACCAACTGATCCACCCAGGCGCTCCAGTAACTAACTCATTGTTTTGAATTTCAATTCCGTAGTGACATATAATGCTGAATATTTTTTTCATATGTTTATTTGCCATCTGTATATCTTCTTTGATGAAGTGTCTGTTCATGTCTTTTGCCTAATTTTAATCATGTTGTTTTCTCATTCTTGAATTTTAAAGAGTTCTTTGGATATTGGGACACAAGTCCATTGTTAGTAAGTTACATGTTTTCCTGATATCAGTCTGTGGCTTGTCTTTCCCTTCTCTTAATATTATCCTTCGCAAAGCATAATTTTTAAAAATAATTTTTTGTTTTTAATATAAGTCCAGTTTCTTTCATGGATCATGATTTTTATGTTGTATCTAAAAAGTCAGGGCGCCTGGGTGGCTATGTCAGTTAAGCCTTCCGCTCAGGTCATGATCCCAGGGTCCTGGGATTGAGTCCGGCATGGAGCTCCTTGCTTGGCGGGGAGCCTGCTTCTCCCTCTGCCTGCTCTGCCTGCCGCTCCCCCTGCCTGTGCTCTTGCTTGCTCTCTCTCACAAATAAATAAATAAAATCTTTAAAATAAAGTAAAATAAAAAGTCATCACCAAACCCAAGGTTTTCTCCTGTTACCTTTTAGAAGCTCTGTAGGTTTTCCATTTTACTTTAGGTCTATGATCCATTTCAAGTTAGTTTTTGTGGAGGGAATAAGCTCAGTTTTTTGTTTTGTTTGTTTGTTTTTGGCATGTGGATGTCCAGTTGACCTAACATGATTTTTAGAGAAGACTGTCATTGCTTTTTTTTTTTTTTAGAGATTTTATTTATTTATTGGACAGAAATATCACAAGTAGGCAGAGAGGCAGGTGGGAGTGGGGGGAGAAGCAGGCTCCCCACTGAGCAGAGAGCCTGATGTGGGACTCCATCCCAGGACGCCGGGACCATGACCTGAGCCGAAGGCAGCCACTTAACCAACTGAGCCACCCAGGTGTCCCCTGTCATGGCTTTTGATGTCCTCTTTCAACTGACTATGCTCACGTGTGAATTATGATTATTAAAATAAAATAAGAAACCGGAGATTACTATCATTATTTTTGACTTATAGAGCTTAAAAACAGCTGAGGAGGTGGTAACCTATAAAGTAAGGGCTTAGGCTCTAGAATAAGTTCTTTTATTTAGATTCTGAATATACCATTTACCATCTGTGACCTTGGACAAGTTATTTACTGTTACTTAACTGTGCTTTAGTTTCCTCACCTATATAAAGTTTTGTTGTTGTTGTTGTTTTTTTTTTACTAAAATTCTGTGTACTATAAAGCATTTAGGATAGTAGCTTGCCTATATTATAGCTATGGAATGTTACTACTACTAATAAAAACCCTCAAATGTTTTATATACTTTTAATTCAGTATCCTTTATTATTCCTTAGAGTGTATTATAGGGAAATAATATAAACAAGAAAAACAATACACTTGGACCTTTTCTATCATTATTGTTAACTTTCTGGCAGAAGCAGATTTACATAAGGGAGCTTAATGAACAACCTGAAAAACTATTTAAAATTTAAAGAGCATAAAATGCAAAAAAGAAAAAAGTGCTTACTTCATTCTATATACTCATTGTTTTTTAAAATCAATAAATACCATCAAGTAGCTTAAGACCAAAGGTTATATGTGTAAGAAGATGATGAAAGAAGAGTTGTAGCACTTTATAAAATGTATTTCATTCCTTTGCATATGATGTATTATACACTCTCTGCTTGGTTGTGTATTTAGGATCATTTCTTACTTTAGGTTGTGTTTGAGTTCTCTCTCCAGGAAGTGTTTGAGTCTTTTAGGTAATATATCTTCAGTATCTGTCACAGAATTTCTGAACAGAGAAGCATGTGTTTCTCATTTGCTGTGTATTACTTTTAAAGTATTGTTTTTTAGTATCTTACTATTTGATTTTTATTTTTTCTTAAGAGTAGATGGAGGAACGATTTGCAATGTAACCATGTGCAGTGTAAGAAATGCCTATTTTTAAAGTTAGACTGGGTAAAATAGAGGGTTGAACAAGGGTCCTTTAGGGTAATACCTTGAATAAAAGCTGAGCAGTTCCTTATTGTTTCACGTAATTGCTAGTGAATAATGGGTATTTCCATACTTGTGTATTCAGCATTTCTGTGTATTTAGTAAATAAGATATTGTGATAATAATTGTTTAATGCACTGATAGAAATTGCTATCCTGCTGATTTATCATAAAGTTTGAGTTTTGTCAAAGCAAACTTGATTTTTAGGTTACATTTATTTCTATGGTAAGGAATTTATAAGTGTGTCTTTGATCCTGAAACATTTATTGAGGCATACTGTTATTTTGATCTCTGTAAACAATTCCTTTCTTAAAACTGCCCTGTGGCATAGATTTTTTTTTTTTTTTAAAGAGAGAGAGCACGCATTAGTAAGCATGTGAGCAGAGAAGGAGGAGCCGAGGGAGAGGAAGAGAATTTCAAGCAGGCTCCATGCTCAACCCAGAGCCTGATGTGGAGCTCGGTCTCAGGACCCTGAGATCATGATCTGAGCCAAAATCAAGATTCAGACTCTTAACTAACTGAGCCACTCAGGCACCCCTGCAGAGATTTGTTTCTTAATTTAAAAAAAAAAAATTATTTATTTACTTTAGAGAGAGAGAGAGAGAAAGAGCAAGCAGGAGGAGGGAGGGAGAGGGAGAGAGAGAATTCAAGCAGACTCCAAACTGAGCACAGAGTCCGACAGGGGATTCAGTCTTATGACCCTAAGATCATGACCTGAGCCAAAACCAAGAGTCAGATGCTTAACCAAATGGAGACAGATTTGTTTTTTAAATTAAGTCTTTATTCTAAGAGTTATTTGGCAACTAAACGACTCATGGTCTACCTTCTCCTAGATACTTAAATTGGTGATACCCTGTAGATGTTCAAAACAAAACAAAACAACAACAACAAAAAACCTAGTGATTATTAGTTTGACAACATGAATATTCTTAATGAGAATATCTTCTAAATTATCAGAATAAACCAGTACTTATATTTTCCTGCTAGATAAAAAGACACCCCAGACTACTTCTTCTTCTTCTTCTTCTTTTTTTTTTTTTTTTTGGCAAGTTGTACCTGATGCTGGTTTTACTCATTCTGTATACCACAGAGCATCAACAAGCTACATATTTTGTAAAGCACAGAGACTTTTAAAAGTACATTCCATTCCTGATAAAAATATTCAACAGGTGAGGAGTAGGAAGGGGCTTCCTCTGCCTGATAAAGAACAGCTATGAAAAAACCATGAGCAAACATCATACTTATGATTAAAGACTGAATTTTTTCCCCTGAGATCAGAAGCAAGATAAGGTTATCCACTTCTGCCTCTTCTATTCAACATTGAGGTTCTTGCCAGAGCACTTTGGCCAGAAAAGGAAAAGGTGTCCATATTGGTAAGAAAGAAGTAAAATTATCTCTGTTTGCAGATGTGTGAGAAAGTCCAAGAGATCCATTATTAATCCACTATTACAGCTGATAAATGAGTTCAGCAAGGTAGAGAATCGATGTAAAAAAAAAAAAGTTGTATTTTTATAGTGGAAATTAGCAAATTATGAGAAACTAGTTCCATTTACAGTAGCATCAAAAGAAGTAAAATACTTAACAAATTTAATAATAAATTTGTTTAATAAATTTAATTAAAGAACCACAAAACTTATACTCTGGAAATTACATAACATTGTTAAACAAAATTAAAGAAACCTAAATAAGTGGAAAGACATTTGATGTTCATGGATTGAAAGACTTAATATTGTTTAGGTGGCAGTACTCCTCTAATTCACAGATTCAGTGTGATCCCTATCAAAATTTCAACTGCCTTTTGGCAGAAATTGATAAGCTGATCCTAAAATTCATATGGAAATATAAGGGATCTTGTATTTTTCTTGGGCTGACATAAAGTTCCCAAAACTGGGTGACTTAAGACAGCAGAATTTTATTGTTCCAGAAGCTAGAAATCCAAAATCAAGGTGTTGGATGGGTGATGTGCTCTCTGACAGCTGTAGGGAAGAATCTTCCCTTGCCTTTTCTAGTTTCTGGTATTTGCTAACAGCCCTTGGCATTCTTTGGCTTATATATACATCACTCCATTCACCTGGATGTCTTCTCCCTTCTTCCTTCACATTGTCTTCCCTTTGTATGTGTTTGTCTCTATGCACTGAAGTCCCCTTATAAAGAGACCAGTCATACTGGATTAAGGGCCACCTGAATAACCTCATTTTAATTTGATTACCTCTATAGCCCTTGTTTCTAAAGTCACATTCTGAGGTAATTCAGGGTTAGAATTTCCGTATGACTTTTTTTGTTTTGGGTGCTGGGTAGGGGGAAGGACACCAAATTCAACCCTTAACAGATCCTGAATAGCCAGAAAAATCTTGAACAAAAAAAATGTTGGAGAACTTCTACTTTCTAATTTCAAGACTTAGTACAAAGCTACAATAATCAAGATAATGTGCCACTGACCTAAGGATAGACAAATCAATGGAATAGATTTGAAAATGTAAAAATAAACGCTTACATTTATGGTCAGTTCGTTTTGAAAAGGATACCAAGACAAGTTGGAAAAGAATAGTCTTTTCCACAAACAGTCTGGGACAAATGGCTATCCATGTGCAGAAGCATTGAAATTGAACTATATCACACCATATACAAAAATTACCTCAAAATAGATTAAAGACCTGTGTGCAAGAGCTAAAACTGTAAAACTCCTAAGAGAAAGGAGTAAATCTTTGTGACCTTACATTAGACAGTGGCTTCTAAGATGTCACATCCAGAGCAGAAGCAATGAAAGAATAAATAAATTAAACATTATCAAAAATGAAAACATTTATGTTTCAAAACACCCATCAGGAAAGAGAAAAGACAGTCCACAGAAAGGGAGAAAATATTTGCAAATCATATATCTGATAAAGGACTTGTACCCAGAAAATATGAATAAATCTTACAACTCAATAAGAAAGACTAAGTCATTCAATTAAAAATTGGCACAGACATTTCTACAAAGAAAATATACAAATGGTTAATAAACACATGCAAAGGTGTTTAACATCATTAGCCATCAGGAAAATCTAAATACTACAGTGAAATACAACTTTATATCCATTGGGATGGCTAGAATCAGAAGTCAGTATCAAGTGTTTGTGAGGATTTGGATAAACTTTGGAAAGCAGTCTGATAGTAACTTACATAATTATAGATAGAGTTACCTTACAATCCAACAAGTTCACTCCTAGATATGTACCAGTATTCATAGCTTCATTATTTATAATAGGTAGAGAGTAGAAACACCCAAATGATGATTCAGATGATGAATGGAGAAACAAAATGTGGTTTATCCATACAACAGAATATTATTGAGTAATCAAAAGAAATCATACATAAAGAAATCAAAGCATACTACAAAACATACTATAATTTGGTTGAAACCAGAAACTGTTGCTCTAAGTGAAAGAAGCCAATCATTAAAGACCGTATGATTCCGTTTATATGTTGTATCCAGAATAAGCAAATCTATAGCTAGAAAGTAGATTAACGTTTCCCTGAGGCCAGAAGGATGGAAGGATTGGGGAATGATGGGTAAGGGGTGCAGAGTTTCTATTTTGTCTAAGGAAAATGTTCTGAAATTCTGATGATGGATGCAAAATCCTGTGACTATAAGTCATTGAATTGTACACTTTAAGTGGATGAATTATAACTTAATACCAGCTGTTTTAAAAGGTGGGGTATGTGCTGTGGTGAGTGCTGTGAATTGTGTAAGACTGGTGACTCATAGACCTGTACCCCTGAAACAAATAATAACATTATATTTTGCCTGGCAGGGACAAAAAAAGAATTTAAAAAAAGGTATATTCCAGTTCATATTGTAATATTATAAGCCTAGGAACACTTCATTTTACCGATTTTTGGCATAGATCAGTGCTGTCCAGTAAAAATATATTGCAGTTTTCTGATTATTAAATTAAAATTTTCTAATAATTGTCACATTAAAATAAGTAGAATTAATTTAGGTAATATATTTTATTTAACCCCATATATTACAAACTTAACATTTCAACATGTAATATGCATAAAAGTTATTGAAATACTTTACATTCTATTTCTTATACTAAGTCTCACCATCTGTTAGGTATTATAGTACATCTCAATTCAGACTAACCACTTTCAAGTATTTAATAGCTTCAATTTTAGTTAGTGACTGTTGTATTAAATAGCACAAGTAGAGAGAGTCTGTCATTCCACAGGAAGAGTAATAATTGTAGTTTAGAATTGTTAGGAAAGTACAGAGGAGATGATACTTGAGTTTATTTTGGCTGTTTATTCATTCATCGATTGACTCAGTCATCCTTTCACCCAAGAGACTTTGAGCTCTTTGTATGAAAACTGCTGAAAATGTAGACATGTCTTAACTCTGTGGACAGTACACTAAACAGTTAATTATATGATTATTTAATTAGAGTAGGTTGCTTAAGAAATAGTGGAAAGAGTATACGATTAGGGTTTAAATACTCCTTGGGAAACAAAAGATGATAATAACTGCATTGTGGGATTGGTAGTAAGTAAAATACAATATGCCCAACCTTGTACTTGTCAGGTGTTTAATAAAATACTACTTTTTTCCTTCTTCTACTTCATACTGTGTCCCTTGTTGAATGCATCAGTCTGGGCATGGGGAAAAGAGGCTTAGAATCTGGCAGAGTCTAAAAACAAGCTGGTTACCGAGGGACTCAAATGAGCCCTTCTGTTTTTTATCTTCTACCTTCTTTCATTAGAGTCCTGCTTGGACCAGAACTCAGGTCTCTGTATTAGTACTAAGGCCTATGTAACCATTGTTAAATAAGTTTTGGTGGGCTGTTTTACGAATATAAATTACTGCTTTTTCTGGAAATTTTTATCTATGTTTCATTCCAAGAAATTGTATTAGTTAAAATGTGAAACTCTGCTAAATTAGTGGTCTGTCTCTTGTTTATTCACATAAGAAAGTGTTTTGTAAATATTTTGGGAAGTGTTGAAATTATAACTCTTTTTCAAAAATCTAGACCTTCTGTTACATTTCTTATTATTCTAGTCCTTGTAATTTTACATTTTAAGAGGTCTTGAAACTCTACTATATCCTTTTGTAAATAGATTTGTTAATCGATTTACAAAATAGATTGTTCATCTATTAACAATAATAGATTTGTTAATCTATTAATAAACAAATCTAAAATAGATCTGTTAATCTATTATAGTAGATTGTTAAATCTAAATATTAAATGTAGTTACATTACATTTGAGAGTTGTGGGGACATTATTATTGTGTATTAAAAATTTAGATTGGGCAGGTCTTTTGTATGTTAGCTGTATAGTTTTGGGTAATCCCATTCAGTTACTGATTTTTGATTCATTCTACAGTTTGTATGCTTAATATGATTAGGGTATTATTTATGTATTTACTTATTTACAAATTATGGTAAGTGTTTTGAAGGAAAGGAACTAGTTACTGTGAGAGGATAATAACAGAGGAAAATTAATTTGGATTTGGATAGAGAAGTCATCTCTGAGGAGGTGCCTTTAAACTGAGGCTAAAAGGATAAAAAGGAATGGGCTAGTGGGCTAGAAAAAGAACATTTAGCAATTAAGAAGTCCTGAAGAGGCAAAGAGCTTTGTGTATTCAATAAATTGAAAGAAGTCTAGTGTGACTAAATGACAGTGAGCCAGAGGAATAATGGCATGAGATGAGAATCAAACCAGATCTTGCAGAGTCTTGTAAAACATTTTGAAGCCTTTCAGGTGTTTTAATCAGAGGAATGAGACAAGTATCACTTTTTTTTTTTTTTAAAGTGAGAGCATGCTTATATGAGGGGAGGAGGGGCAGGCAGAGGGGGAGAGAATTTTAAGCAGGCTCCATCCAGCACAGAGCCTGATGCGGGAATCAGTCTTGCAACCCTGAGATGGTGAAACCAAGAGTCCAGAGCTTGACTGACTGAGCTACCAGGAACCCTGACAAGTGTAATTCTGAAGTGGAAAGTGGATTATAGAGCTATCCAAAGGTTGAAAGGATAATCTAGGCTACAGAAGTAAGTTGGAGAACCAGCAGGTCTCAAATGTTAATAATTTAAATAACAAATATTTAAAGTTCTGGGAATGCTTAAGATAATTTGGATGAGGGGCGCCTGGGTGGCTCAGTCATTAAGCGTCTACCTTCGGCTCAGGTCATGATCCCAGGGTGGTGGGATGGAGCCCTGCATCAGGCTCCCTGCTCAGCGGGAAGCCTGTTTCTCCCTCTCCCACTCCCCCTGCTTGTGTTCCCTCTCTCACTGTGTCTCTCTCTGTTAAATAAATAAATAAAAATCTTTCAAATAAAAAAAAAGATAATTTGAGGGAGAATATAGAGACAGAAGAGAAAGGGGATTGGATCAAACTTAGAAAAACTGCAACATATAGAAGTTGGTAGAAGAGGAAGCGACATAGGGCTTCCAGTAATTAGGAGTGTTTGTTTTTTGTTGTGGATGACCAAAGATCCTGAAATGGCAATAGGGAGCAAGGAGGACATTATTTTGAGATGTGTGGAGGGATTGAATGACCTTAGCTTTTGTGGGGTTTATGAAAGTAGTGTCCTTGAGGTAGTTTTATTTTCCTTAAGGTCTGAAGGTAGAATTTTCTGGTTATAGACTGGTAATTGAGAGGACATTCTAGAAGGGGTAGAGTTGAGGAGTTTACTTAGATAGGAAGGCTATATGGAATAGAAGGAGCAATATAACAAATGGGAAAGGCTTGCATTTTTGGTGAAGATGTAGGTAAATAAGGATATGGAAGTCTTTCGTGGGCTGGAGAGATCTGTGGCCTTAGTGGTGGGACGGTTTTAAATAGTTTGTTGGGGGAATAACAGTTTTTGATGAGGTAAGTCAGCTTTAGCAGGTTTCACTTGTGATGTGGTAAGGCTCTGAGCTTGCCACTTCAATTCTTTCCTCTGTTAAATAGTAATACCTCTTGACTGTTTTAGGATTTAAATGAACAGTCACAGGGTGGTTAATAAGAGTTGAATCTGAGGGGCGTCTGGGTGGCTCAGTTGGTTAAGCGGCTGCCTTCGGCTCAGGTCATGATCCCGGCGTCCTGGGATCGAGTCCCACATCGGGCTCCTTGTTCCGCGGGGAGCCTGCTTCTCCCTCTGCCTGCCACTCTGTCTGCCTGTGCTCACTCTCGTGCTCTCTCTCTTTCTCTCTGACAAATAAATAAATAAAATCTTAAAAAAAAAAAAAAGTTGAATCTGAGGGGCGCCTTGGTGGCTCAGTGGGTTAAGCCCCTGCCTTCTGCTCAGGTCATGATCTCAGGGTCCTGGGATAGAGCCCCACATCAGGCTCTCCGCTCAGCGGGGAGCCCGCCCCTGCCTCCCTCTTTGCCTACTTGTGATCTCTCTGTGTGTCAAATAAATAAATAAAATCTTAAAAAGTTGAATCTGAATACAGATGCAACACTTTAGAAAATTTTTTAGACATACATCATAATTCATGACTTATTAAGCTTATTTTCCTGTCATTCTTTTCTGTATTAAGTATAAGAATCAGTGCTTACTTGAATAACCATTTGACCATGAATAAGATACTCAGTCTGTTTCTTCATAATGCTTTTATGCTCAATTTTAGAACTAAGGCTAAATCATTCTGGTAGTAAACATTTACTCATTGTCACTTTAAATAGTTCCTTAAGCATGCTTGAATTTTTTTAGAACCCAGTGAAGAAATGTTAGATTATATTAATACTTTCATGAAAAGAGTTAGCTTTTTAGAACTTGAAGTAAATTCATCCAAAAAAATGTATATATTTAATTGTAGAGAATTTGAAAATTACAAAGTGGTACAAAAAGGAAAATAAAAGTTTACCTGTATTCTTACTATCCAGAGAAAGCACCGTTTACTTTTTGGTGTACTTATCTATATAACATTTGTTTTCAAAATCGGGATCACATAATAAACAGCAGTTTGTAACCTGCTTTTTCATGTAATCTTGTATCATGGATATTTTCTTACAACTTCTGTATTCTTTGAAAACTTAATTTTACTTTATTATTTTTTAAAGATTTTATTTATTTATTTGAGATAGAGAGCACAAGTGGGGAGGAGTGTCAGAGGGAGAGGGAGACACACACTCCCCACTGAACAGGAAGCCCTAGGCGGGGCTCTGTCCCAGGACCCCGAGATCATGACCTTAGCTGAAGGCAGACACTTAACTGACTGAGCCACCCAGACACCACAAAAAAGTATTTTTAATTGCTGTTAAATGTTTTGTTCAGGGTGAACATTAATTTACCTAATGATTCTGTTATTATTGGGTGTCTAGATTGGTTCCAATTTAGTGATATTATAAATAGTGCTTCATTATAATATAATTTAATCATTTTTTGTTAGTTTTTGATTACCTTTTTCCCCCATCATATTCCTGGAAAGAGAAATACTGGGTGAAAGTCTTTGTAGTTTGTTGTTGCTGCTGTTGCTTTTTAGGGGAATTATACTTAATCAAAGCAGGATCTCATATAAAACAAGACTTCATATTTAAGAATATATGTATATCTACATATTTATGGATATGACATTATTTATTGCTGAATTTCAACAATGGTTGATTTGTTTATGGACTTAAGGACCCCCTTGAATAGCAGATTCTTACAGGGGCTCTTTGGATCTTGTTGAAAACCATTACTCAGTTCTCTCTTATCTGTACCTTATCTTCTGTGACTCTTGCTCCAGCAGATACCTTCTTGTTCCTAATACTTCTTTCTTCAATGACTTTTTTTCTAATATCCTTGCTTGATATTTGGGAACTGTGTAAACACATTTTTAGCAGTTGTCAGATATTAATCCTCCCAACACTGAGAGTAAAATTGTAAACTGATGAAACCTTTCTAAGAACTCAGTTGGCATGAGCTAATTGTGTTCGAGAATACCTAGTTTTATTTTACTTTGTGTACTTCTTTTTAAATTGCTGATTTGCTAGGTAAAATATGGTAGGTATATTTGGGAATGGGAAGAATGACTAGGTAAATTCCTTCTTTCCCACCCTGTAACTGAATAGAAATTGGAAGGTGAGAACTAGGCTATGAAACCCAGTGTTTAAAATTTATCCTTGTCATCTGCTGCCATGGAACTACATTTTCAGAGGTGGAAGGGGTTATAAAAGTTTATATTTATTCAGTTCTTTCAGTTTATAGAGGGTAACTGAGGTCTAGAAAGGAGGTTCCTTGACTTTCTCAAGGTCATAAGCCAAACAGTGGTAGAAAAAAGCTTGGCCTGTTTTTTCAAAACTAGTCTGTTGTTTTTTCCATAAATGTCCCCTCCTTGCTTGTAGGTGACTTAAGTTTTTTTGTTTTGGATGCCTGATAGAATTTTTTTTTTTATCCATTTAACCAAGATACTTTTGGTCATTCTGAGTCAGTTCTTTTGATATACACTGTATCTTTTTGTCCTATAGATACAGTTTTCTCATTTTCAAGGAAATTTGTATCTTTGACTACTTTTTCTGTTCAAGTATTAAAATCCATTCTTGGAACAATAATTATCGTTATGTTGAATCATCTTTGTTCTCTACATTTATTATCATCTCCAGAATTATTTCAGTTTCTTCATTGATTCCCTCTGCATTACTATGACTTCCTTTCTTCTCTGCATGTATTTTTCACCAACTTTCTTCTGTCCATCACTGTTTCTAGTTTATTAGATCTCTGGTTGTTTTGGTAAGCTAAGAAACAAATTGAGAAATGGCACTCCGAAAGATATTCATGTCAGATTCTAGCAACCTGTGAATGTTACTTGATTTGGGAAAAGGGGTTTGCAGATTACAATTAAATTAAGGATTTTGAAATGAGACCATCCTGGATTATCCAGGTGGGATCTAAATCCAACTAAAAGGTGTCCTTGTAAGAGATACACAGAAGAGAACAGACACACAGAGAAGCTCTGTGACTGTGGAGGTAGGGATTGGAATGATGTATCTGAGGCCACAAGTCAAGTAACATGGACAGCTACCTGAAGCTAGAAGTGACAAGGAATGGATTCTGTCCTATAGCCTATAGAGGGATTACAGCCTTCCTGACATCTAGATTTCAGACTTCCGGTCTCCAGGACTGTGACAGAATCATTTCTGTTGTTTTAAGCAACCCGTCTGTTGTAATTTGTTACTGCAGCCATAGGAAACTAATACAAGGACCAACACAATTTTCTTTTTAACAATTTTTTTCTTTTGTTTTATGGCCTTTGTATTCTTGTTTTACTTATTTTGTGTTCTTCCTAAGTTCTCTTGTAGCACTGAACTCTCGGAAGGAATGTTTTCCTGAGCTTTAGATGGTTTTCTTCCAGATACAGTTTTTGGTTTGGCTTTTGCATGTTTTCCCTACAGTTATGTTTATGTCGGTGTTTTTAAACTTATTATAGTTAAATTGGGCAGCTCTTTGCAGATCTTTTGTTGTGATATAATGTCCATCTGTGAGTTTTTCCTCTTTTTTTTTTTTTTAACCTTATTTTGGGTGTCTTTCTGGTCTAAGAATGTGGCTGCTCTTTTTAATTTACTCTTCTATAGCCTGAGGGGTGTGATAGGAGGGTAAATAGAGACGTTTCCTAGCCAGTGCAGTCCTTTCTGCACATCTTTTCCATCACCAAGCTAGGGGTCCATCCCACTTTTGTGGGTTTTGTTTCTTCTCTCAACTTCAGTACATTAACCTGGAAGATGGGGTCTTTTTGCCTTTGCTGAAGTTCCTTGGCTTTTGGGGTAAAAAACATTAGCCAAAGCCGCCTCCTTTTAAGGAGAGTGTATTTTTATTTAATATTATTTTTAACAGTTCTTTTATAATATAATTTACATACCATAAAGTTCACTGATTTAAAGTATACAATTCGGTCACTTTCAATATATATACAGGGTTGTGCAACCATCACCATAATCTAATTTTAAAACATTTTCATCATCCCCCAAAGAAATATCTTAACCCATTAGCAGTCACTTCCTGTTTCCTCTCCATCTACCTCCCCAGCCCTAGGTTACCACTAAGCTACCTTCTGTCTCCATAGATTTGATTATTCTGGACCTCATATAAATAGGGTCATCTAATAATACAGTCTTTTGTGACTGACTACCCTTCTTTTATTCTATTTTGCTAAACTCCCTCAGTGCCTTTCTTTTTCTCTGCCTTTATTATTTTTTCCACCTCATTGGCCCCAAGCCTCCTTCACACATTTTTTTTAAAAAAAGATTTTATTTATTTGACAGAGAGAGACACAGAGAGAGAGGGAACACAAACAGGGGGAGTGGGAGAGGGAGAAGCAGGCTTCCCGCCGATCAGGGAGCCTGACGCCAGGCTGGATCCCAGGACCCTGGGATCATGACCTGAGCCGAAGGCAGATGAAGGCAGACACTTAAGGACTGAGCCAGCCAGGCACCCCAACCCTTCTTCATACTTTTAAAATATCAACCGAAATACCACTTTCCCAAGGTAATCCAACCCTGATTAGACTCTAAATCCTTCATTATAGGCTCCCTTGCATCCTGTAATTCTCTTTTATGTAGTCTTACTTCAGTTAATATGTAAGTGGACAGTTATTTATATAAATATATTTGCTATTCTTACTAGGCTATAGGTCCATGAGAGAGGGAGTTTATAATTTATTGCTGAGTTTTCACAGTCTAGGGAGTAATATATACTTGGGTGAATATATTCCAGTGCTCAACCCAGTGAAAGGGAAGAGAAGTTTTCAGAGGAGGGGGAGGGTATACATGTACTAACTATTCATGTAGGAACACTATTCATAGTTGAAATGTAAGCTAGAAAATTAGTGGTTAATTCGCTTTGTATACATGTATTGGACAGATACCATAAGAATTGTCTATTACACTCTCCCAGAAGTATGGATCTGGGTAATTTCTTTTCTTTTTTTTTTTTTTTTAAATATTTTATTTATAATTTGACAGAGATAGAGATCACAGGTAGGCAGAGAGGCAGGCAGAGAGAGAGGGGGAAGCAGGCTCCCTGCCGAGCAGAGAGCCCGATGGCGGGGCTCGATCCCAGGATCCTGGGATCATGACCTGAGCCGAAGGCAGAGGCTTAACCCACTGAGCCACCCAGGTGCCCCTGGGTAATTTCTTAGTATAGGAAAACTTAAGACTCTCTGTACCAGGTTAATTTCTGGAGTCCACTTACATTGTTGGCCAGGTTATCTGGAGTACTTGCCCAAGAAATTGAATAACACAACTAAAATATTCTTTTTTATTTGGAATTCAGTTTTCCAGGGGTGTTTCTAAATTACTGGATCCTACTGTCTACTAGCGACACAGTTAATTGGAGGAGGCTGTTGCTTCACTTGCTTTGATGGATATCTTAATGAAATTGGTGAGGTTCAGCTGCTATTATGGGCTTCCGGGGTTCAACACTTTTTCTCTGTGTGTCATGGTGCTTGGATTGTTAGGTACATTTCTCCTCTCCCTTAATGCTTGCTTTGCTCCCTTTGTTGATGTAGGTACTTGAATGGAGGAGTGCAACTATGGGTTGGTTATGTATTGGGGTCTCAATATAGAGCAAATAATATTTTTCTTCTTGATGAAGTTTAAAGTGGCATTTTAAGATAATGGATTAGATGGCTTTCTATTGACCTTGTTGATCTATAGAAGAACTATGTACTGTATCAAATCTCTGAAGCCTTAAACTGTGTCTACTGTAGAACTCTTTAATGGGTAGTGGTTTCAGTTTTTATAATGCAAACTGGTTAGAAAATAGGATGGCTCTACAAATATTTATTTTGTAACTAACTTTTATTAAAATATATTTTACCTGTGAAGCTATGAATGTTTTACAGAATGGAGGGCTATTGGATGGAATCTTGGAGCTCAACTTGGAAAAGTTTCAGTGGACTCTTGGTCCTGTTTGCATATGTTTACATCAGAATGTTTTTGAAGATTTTTTTTTAGCTTATTCTACACAGGAATTCAAGTTAATTTAGTAATCTGGGCATCCACTAGTATCTTTTCCTATTTGGTTTTTTTCTTAGAAGCAGGTTGATACATTAGGGATAGAGTTGATACTTGGAATTAGAACAGCTGTTTTAATGTGGCCTTATTAGTTTGTGATCTCTAGTTAAAGTCTCTTGGAGCCTCAGTTTCCTCATCTGTGAGATGAAGGTAATTTCATGCACTTCACGGGAGGATTGTTAAGATTAAGTGAGGTTTTAGTGAAAATAATTGTGAAGGTACTCAGCTCTATAATGTTAGAAGAGATACTGAATCCAGATTTTGAATAAATACTGAATCTGGATTTTTATTAATAAATAAATTCTGTTTGAACAGAAATCTCCATAAACAAAGGGGCTTTGTTTGGCTTACTCATTTTTTGTGTTCCTAGTTTTTTGCACAGTCTGGTACACAGATAGTGCTTATTAAGCATGTAATGAATTAATAATGACAATGTATTTGAACAAAAAAATTCTATTGTATCTTCTTTCCTTTTCTGTTCTCAAGATCTTTGAAACTTTTTATCATCCTAATAGTCACCATTAACATGAGAGAATACTTACAAATAGAAAGAATATGCATGGCATAAACATATATGAGAGAATTAGTAATTTACAAAGCCACATAAGAGTGATTTATTAAAGTACAATACTGGAAGTATAGAATTGCATCTCTTTCTCTCTCTTGCTTTCATTTTCAGTGGAACTCACTTTTCTACTGATGTTCTTCTAACACTGCAACACTGCAGAAGCATTGTTGGAGTTAGGGTTATAAAAAGGAATTTAGCGAGCAGTCAGTGTTAGCTGAGTCATGCTGGTCCTGTCCTGGTTTATCATTACGTCAGGTAGGTAATAGTAGGAGATGGTAAAGACCATCCAAAAAGGCAAGGTTAGTAATGTAGTCGTTTCCCAAGGATAAAAGTTCTTTTTTAAGAGAAAATGTTTCCTACCTTTAAGTCCACTTGACTTCTGTCTCTTGAAGTAATGAGTCAGTAGTGTGGGAAATACTCTATCCTGGCATGGGGTGTACCCAGCATACCCTTCTGCCATCCACTGGGAGGATTAACCATACTTCTTAGGCAGTGACAGTAGGAACCAAGATTTATTATAGTCCCACTGTGAGTGTAGGACTGTATCATTCCAGTGGCCTTTATTTAACAGAGCCCAGTTAACATCTCTTCTAATAGAGCTTTGTAGGAAGAAATGCTAAGTGGACTCTGTTTTATGAATTTACCAAGTTGATTGGTCAGTACTCTTCTATGTAGATATGGGCCTAGGGCATGTCCTTTGCCCTATTTGAATGGTACTGCTAGGTTCTCTAAAGTCCATCTTTATGGGGAGAGTATTAAAGGATGTTAAGCTAGTTTTTAGAGGGAGGCAGAGGGGCAAATATAAAAACCAATATGGATTTGATTCCAACTGGTTAGAATCAGTGGTGACAATATTATTTAATATATTTATGTCATGAGTGTATTCCTTATTAACTGTAAATGTAGCATCATTACTCATATAACTGTAAGCTAAAAAATTAATCACTATTTGAAAATTTGTGTTGCCCTTTGCAGGAATGGAATTAGTGACTTAGTTCATACCTGGCTATTTTATTTTTCATTGTTAATGAGATTCCTGTAAAGTTCTTAGGATCTCCCCTACCTCACTTCCACTTTAACAGTTTAATAAGTTAAAATATAATACTTGAGGTGTATCCCTCCCCCCAGATTATGCAGAAAAATCTTAGCCTATAAACAGAGTATCTTCTAAAAGTTCACCCCTTGCTTTGGAAATTAGAACCTATTTTTACATTGAAAGTTTTGTTAAGTATGTAGAATAAAAATGAGGTTCCCAGGTGGGCTGTCCTACAAAAGCCTAAACCATAATTTGTAACTTAGCTCAGATATCTACATATTTATAGTGAAAAAAGTAGAAAATAATAATATTGCAGGGATAGTAATTAAACAAAACTAACACCCTCCCCAATAGTAGCTTTGAAATTATTATCCTAAGTGTTGGTACTTGATTGATAAAGAGATGTAATTTGAGGGAAATAAGGAGTAGGTAGAGACTTATGTGAGGCTGACAGATCTTTCTGGTTACTTTCAGGAGCTTTATAGGTTGATAGCTTTGGCTTTTCAGCTCATGGCTTTACTTTCTCTTAACTGGTATAGAGCAGAAGTGCTACCCTTTTGCTTACCAGCTATAGTTAAGGTTGTTGTTGTTGTTATGATTATTATTATTATTTTTACATTATTTTAGCTCTTGAGTTGAATGAAGAGAGGAGGGAAGAGAGAAAAAGTTTCCTCCAAGACTTGAGGGGAAAAAAAGATGGGAGTAACATAGGGTGTTGCCTGGGGTGGATTTAATTGACAGAAGAATAATGCAAGTTTAAGGGAAGGGAGAATATGAAGATTTGGGAGAGAGAGAAGATAAGAAAGTGTCCTGGGTTAGATATCCCTGTATTTGTCAGTTGCTGGTCCTGGGTATCTTTGGAAGCTGTTTAGACTAGTGATCTACTTTGGTGTTTATATTATGCATATATTTCAGAGTTAGTTTTTTGTGATGTGGGACAGCAACCACCACCCAAATATTATATACATTTGGAGTACTTTTAGTTATTTTTATTTTTAAGTTATTTTATTATTTTTTAAAAGATTTTTAAATTTGAGATAGAGTTCTCAAGCAGGAATAGGAAAACAGGGAGAGGGAGAAGCATACTCTCTGCTGAGTAGGGAGCCTGAGGCAGGGCTCTATCTCAGGACCTTGAGATCATGACCTGAGCTGAGGCCTAGTTACTAACTGAGCCACCCAGGTACTCCATTTGGAGTATTTTAAAAAAGTAAATCCAATTCTTCCTCCTCCTCCTCATATTTCTCTTCCTTCTCCCTTTCCCCTCCTCCTCCTCCTTCAACAAATATGCTTTATTACCTTTAAACTTCTGAAAAGTAAAATAAGGTAGGTTGTCAAATCAACAGGAGATTCCTAAAACTGTGTGATATAGGGGGTTGTTTTCACATTCCTTTTTTGTTCATTGATTAGAAAAATTCTGCTTCCCTGCTTTTTCAGTTCCTAATATTTCCTATTTAGGATAAACCAGGCCAAATAAATAAAAGCAGGAAACTTATTCCTTGTATTCCTGCAAAAGTAGCAGCTGTTGTTAACCAGTGGATTATTACTTTGTATTCTAATACATCTGTTCAGGTACTTAAATGTATGCTGTCAGTTCATTGACTTGATTTTCCTCAGAATTCTGGCTCTTCTTTTACTCATTTTAGATTGTCTCTCATGGAGCATTATAGCGCAGGCATAATGAAGCAGTTTTATAGTATAAGATATTTTTGCAGGACATGTTAAAATGTGTGAGGATATTTACTTAGAATATGTGGTTATGTTGGACTTATTTTTGTGAATTTATTTCGAAATAGAAATAAATGGCTTGATTTGCTTCCATTTTTATAAGTATTGGAAGGTATACTGAACTTGGGAACTGGATGAACTGGGTCATAGTTTTCAATATCGTTGTATAACGTAGAGCAATTTTACTTATCTTTTGAGCTTCAGTTCTCTTCTCCATTTAGTATTGGTTCTCCCTTCTTCATAGTACTATTACCTGGGTAAAGTGAGATAATAGGTGTAAACATGTTTATAAACTGTGAAGTGATTAACAAATATGTTATTTGTGATGGTGATGGCTGATGATGGTGTATGGTGATCAAAGTTGGTCCCAGGGGAAATTCCCAAATCTGTGAATTTGTTTTTACATTTGTTTCTAAGTTTGTTGAATGACTCAGCTTTTTGAGAGGTGACTACAGAGTCCTGTATCATCTTAGAGGAGTTAGAGGTACTTACTTTAATGATTTCAGACCTTTAGCGCTTTCCAAAGTATAATGGAATCCTGTAGGAATTTGTTCACTCATAAATGAACAAATATTTTACAACTTATATGCATAAGGCATAAAATGGGGCTACAGCATGTGATAAAATGATTGTTGCCCTGATAGATTCAATACTGTTAAATTGTAATTGGTAAGCATATAGGACCAATCTAGAATAAACAAGTCTTCAGGGAGAAAATAAATCCCGTCCTGCCTTCTTCCTCCCCACCACTGTTTGAAATTTAACAGAAAATCTTAGAATAATAACTTCCACTTTTTTTAAAAAAGATTTTATTTATTTGACAGAGAGAGAGATCACAATTAAGCAGAGAAGCAGGCAGAGAGAGAGAGAGAGGAGGAAGCAGGCTCCCTGCTGAGCAGAGAGCCCGACGTGGGGCTCGATCCCAGGACCCTGGGATCATGACCTGAGCCGAAGGCAGAGGCTTAACCCACTGAGTTACCCAGGCGGCCCCAATAACTTCCACTTTAAAATGCATATAAAATGTATATAAATTTGTATGATGTGCTATAGGAAAAGCAATTTGGATTTGGGGGTAGGGATGACTTTGGTGCATAGTTCAGAGGAAGCTGTTATACTGCAGGGATTTGGGTTGTCCCAAGGCAGTATTGAGAATGAAGGGTGTGTGTGTGGTAGGCTGAAAACAGACCTAGTTCACTAAAAAAGTTGTAGAGTGTTGATTTTAACATTACACTCACTTAAGGACTAGAATAAAATATATCAGCCTATTAGAGCTTGTTTTCTGGCTTTCATTTTGATTTGTTGCTACTTAAGACTGAAGTTGCTAGAAGTGTGACCACTGTATCAGTGAGTCATTGTGTTTTTGTTTTTTAAGATTTATTTATTAATTTATTTGACAGAGAGAGAGAGAGAGAGAGAGAGATCACAAGTAGATAGAGAGCCAGGCAGAGAGAGGGGGAAGCAGGCTCCCTGCTGAGCAGAGAGCCTGATTTGGGGCTCGATCTCAGGACCCTGAGATCATGACCTGAGCAGAAGGCAGAGGCTTAACCCACTGAGCCACCCAGGTGCCCCAGTCATTGTGTTTTTTAAAGTAATTATTTGTTTCTTTTGTTTAAGCATTTGCTGTTTAGTCTTTCCATCCATATATGATAAACTATTTTTTTTTGGTAATATGGAAGACTTCCTCATTAATAAAATTTAAATATACTGCCTACTCCCCTCAACCCCCAAATTGGGCAGTTTATAAACCAAACAGGTATATATTTTTAAAACTTAAAGATTCTTGGGGCACCTGTGTGGTTCAGTGGGTTAAGCCTCTGCCTTCGGCTCAGGTCATCATCTCGGGGTCCTGGGATCGAGCCCTGCATTGGGCTCTCTGCTCGGCGGGGAGCCTGCTTCCTTAACCTCTCTCTCTGCCTGCCTCTCTGCCTACTTGTAATCTCTGTCTGTCAAATAAATATATAAAAATCTAAAAAAAATTATTATTAAAACTTGATTCTTTTTTTTTTCTTCAAGATTTTATTTATTTAAGAGAGAGAGGGCATGGGCATGCTAGAGCATGGGGCGGGGAGAAGGAGAAGCAGACTCCCCACTGAGCAGGGAGCCTGACAGTAGACACTGGGCTCAACCCCAGCTCACGGGAATCAAGACTTGGGCCAGAGGCAGACGCTTAACTGACTAAGCCTCACAGATGCCCCCAAATTTAAAAGATTCTAATGTAAATCCTAAAATTTGAAGCTCTTTACACATAAGCTGCAAAAGCCTTTTAGACTTTCACGGGAAATAAACCTGTTTCTAAAATGCATTTTGATATTATTTCAAGTGAGGGCTTAAGACCAAGTGAAATATTTATTCATCTTGGGTTTGGTATGATTTTATTCCAATTCACTGGAGTTAGAAAAAGTGAAAAATATGCTTGATTCTAGTTCATGGTTCTTAAGTAAAATAATATTTAAATTCACACTGTTGAAAATTAGCAGGGTTCATTCTGGTGTTTGGTTTGTTTGGTTTAAAGTAAAACATGTTTTTTAAGAGACTATAAAATATTGAGTCACTTAAAATTAGTTCAAAGGGAATATGGATATTTTGAACTAGAACTTTGACTTTGAATTAGAACTTAATCTATCTAACAGATACTTGTGTTAGAATCTTCTGTAAAGTAGTTGAAATATTCAGTTTTGGTGAAAATAAAATTGATTTTAGGACCTCAACTCCTGTGTATTATTTTTATACCTTGGTCTTAAAGCAAAGTAATGTAGTAGGGTATAGGGTTTTTTTGTTTTGTTTTGTTTTGTTTTTTGTTAGAGAGAGAGCACAGGCAGAGGCAGAGGGAGAAGCAGGCTCCCTGCTGAGCAAGGAGCCCGATGTGGGACTCGATCCCAGGATGCTGGGATCATGACCTGAGCCGAAGGCAGCCGCTTAACCAACTGAGCCACCCAGGCATCCCTAGGGTATAGGTTTTAAAAGTTCCAAATCCTATGGGTACAGTTTGTTGAAGGGAGTTACTTTGGGTAAATTACCAAACCTTTTTTGAACACCTTAATTTCTTCCATTTGTTAAAAGATCATCATGAGTATGTCACGAGGGATTAAAAGGTGTTATGGTTCTTTCTCACAGTATGGTGGCTGGAACTGCATTAAGATTTAGGAGAGTGGAAAAAAAAAAAAGAAATAGGGGGGTGAATGGAGTGCCTGAGTGGCACCGTCATTTATGTATCTGACTCTTGGTTCAGCTCAGGTCATGATCTCAGGGTCTTGAGATCTGGCCATGTTCAGCTCTGCTCAGTGTAGAGTATGCTTGAGGCTTCTCTCTCCCTCTCCCTGTTCCTCCCACTTGTGCCCCACCCCCATCTCTCTCTCAAATAAATATTAAAAAAAAAAAGAATTATTGGGCATGGTTATTAAAAACGCAATTTTCTGAGCCCCACTGCATACCTGCTGAGTCTCTCTAGCGGTGAAATTCTTAGTTTTCAGTAAACTCTCCCAGGTGATTCTTCTGTCTGCTTTGAGTGGTTCTTACAAACTGTAAAACAGTACTCAGAATATACTTACATATAGGGGTGTCTGGGTGGTTCAGTTGGTTGAGCATCTGACTCTTGATTTTGGCTTGGGTCATGATCTCAGAGTGGTGGGATAAAGCCCTGGGCTGGGCTTCCCATTCAGTGGGGAGTCTGCTAAAGATTCTCTCTCTCCTTCTCCCTCTGTCCCTCGCCCTGCTCATGCATGTGCACCCAACCCCTCCTGAAATAAATAGATATTTCTTTAAAAAAAGAATATACTTACATATAAGTTGATAAATATAGAACGTCAGGGGGCTCCTGGGTGGCTCAGTAGGTTGAGGTCTCTGCCTTCGGCTCGGGTCGTGGTCTCGGGGTCCTGGGATCGAGCCCCGCGTCGGGCTCTGTGCTTGGCAGGGAGCCTGCTTCCTCCTTTCTCTCTCTGCCTGCCTCTCTGCCTACTTGTGATCTCTCTCTGTCAAATAAATAAATAAAATCTTCGAAAAGAGAAAAAAAAAATAGAACTTCAGACCTCAGAAGTGTCCCCTATCCCTGAAGGTTAACTTCATATCTCAGAGTTCTTATCCATTGCTGCATATTGATGCTTCAAATAAACCAGAATTATTTGGAAAATGGTTATGAAACAGACTAATTCTCCTCCTTATAAATAAATACACATGGGGCAAATTGGGTTATTTGTTTTGGCTGCATGTTGTTAACCACATTTCCAGTAAGCACTCCATTCTGTTTTACTACTGGTAAAACCATTCTATATACCTTATCCCTGGGGATTTGTGTCTGATCAATGGCAAGCATAAGAAGTCAGCACACTGCTTAATAATGTTTAGCATGAAATAGTTCCCAAATCCTAACAATTGTGCTTGAGTAATTCTACATAAATTCAACGTAAACCTTTGCTGAGCATCTGCGTTGTGCTGAACCCTGTGCTAATAAGCATTAGGGAAATGGAAATGATTCAGATGATGTTTGGCGTTCCTAAGATCTCCTTAGCCAAGTGAGGGGCTCAGACTCTTAATAATTATAGAATGTTGTGATAAGCACTTTAGTAGGGCATGTACTGAGTGTTGAAAGAGCATAGCAGGGCAAAGGAATGTTTTTTTTCTATTTCCATGGCCAATAATTCAAAGTTCAGAGAAAGTATAATTTATTGAGCACTCTCTGTGGGGCATGCACTTAAAAAAATGCTTAACTTATGTTGACCTAATCATTACAACAGCCCTATGAAGTAGCAGCTATCTCCATTTTATAGATATTAAGTGGTAGAATATGTGATTCAAACCTTGATAAGACCTCAGAGCAGGCCTGTATAATACCACTGTGCCTCTAACACAAAAACTTGACTGAATTTTTTTTTTCTTAAGGGGAATTTTATGGTCTTTCAGAATTGATGCTTATTAATCCCTTTGTTAGGGTATATCGCTGTGATTAAAATTCGGTGTTATCGTACTGTTGAGTCTGTAATCCTTTTTTTTTTTTTTTCTCCTGATGTTTATCCTTTGCCACCCTGTTTTTCTTCTGTTTCTAGAAGTGGCATATAGGGAAACATTTCCAAATGTCAGTCCATGTGTGGTATCTGTCCATTTTGTTTTCCCTGCCTTTCCTTTTGTTTACTCTTCCTATCCCCAAAGGAAATTTAGTAATTCTTTAGTTTGTTTTATTTTTCCCAGCCCTTTACATAGAATCCTGTGGAGATGAATGCAGTCTAAGGGAAAAGGCTCTGACAGAAAGATTTTTACCGTATGAAGGTTTCATAGAAATTGCCTTAAATTTTTTATCATGCTATTGATCATTGGGGTTGATTTGGCTGATTGAGGGGCTTGTTTGGCATTCCTTTCTTTCTACCAAGTCTTGCTCCAAGGTTGTGAGCAGATTCACTCTGACTAGAGCTTCCGGGTCATAAAGTAGAGTCCCTATTTCATGCCAAGAGTAAATTTATTTTTTAATTTGTCCACCTCTCATTCTGTGGACCTCAGTTTCTTACTTTTTATATGATTTTGCTTATTATTTATATGATACTGCTTATTGCAGAGAGGCAGACAGAGAGAGGAGGAAGCAGGCTCCATGCTGAGCAGAGACCCTAGGATCATGACCTGAGCCACCGAAGAAAAAACTTCTTAACAGTAGTTCATATCTTCCTTAATAGTCACAGTGGCATGCTCTGTGCTTTTGTTACAGACTTTAAACTCTTTATTATTTCTAAATGGAAAGGTTATTCTTGAGTTAAAGGAGGATATTTAGACAGTCATTATTGACTTTGTTCAGTTTGTGTCAGTAGTGTGGCTTTTTAACATCTCTACAAGCCTCATAGTTAAAAAGTGTAGTTGTTGCTTTTCCTTAACTCTAAATCTTAAGAAACCCAAATCAAATGGCTAAAGTATGAGTGAGATTTATCATTTATATAAAATTAGAATGTCAGTGTCAGATACCTCCTAAGTATTTAAACATGCATAACATGCATGAAGTGGCCTTTTGTTTTTGGGATGCTCATGCCACACTTTGTGTGTGGTCAGTGTTACACTGTAACATTTTTTCCTCTCAAGGTGAATTGGTTTGAGGAGTGACTTCAGAAGACTTAACAGATGTAACCACAAGGTGTTGCTTACAAGGTACAAACCTATGTTTGAGAGATTGGATACTAGCTCACACATATTATTTTAAGATATGCTTAAGGCTTTTAAAAAATTATATTCTGGGGCGCCTGGGTGGCTCAGTGGGTTAAGGCCTCTGGCTTCGGCTCGGGTCGTGATCTCAGGGTCCTGGGATCGAGCCCCACATCGGGCTCTCCGCTCGGCGGGAAGCCTGCTTCCTCCTCTCTCTCTGCCTGTCTCTCTGCCTACTTGTGATCTCTGTCTGTCAAATGAATAGGTAAGATATTTAAAAAAAAAAAAAAAATTCTGCGTTTAACACCTTCAGTAGCAAGTGGTTATTCTCTTATTCACATCATCTTTCTATTGCTTATAAGGAGTCTATTGTTAATATATTTAAGATTTAATATTATTTTCTAATTATAATAGGAAATTTATATTCCCTGAGTAAATTTTAATTGTAATAGAGAATCCCAGGAGTCCTCTGGTAAGAGACAGGGCCTCCTGGAGCTGAGCTGTTCCCACTGTTCTGTTGTTGTACCTGTAAGACAGTGGTGTTTTTTTAAGGAGACAGTTTTGTTGTAATTGGTATGAGACCCACTGTATCATGTGTTCTGGGAAATTTAGTATTGTTTGTTGTTATTGTTGTTATTTTTGTTTTATTAATGAGATTTGTTGATTTCCAGCTTTTAGTGAGGATTTTGGCCCATTGGGAGCAGTGCTTATAATGAATGCTTTGTTGCTAAAATCCAAAATTATAGAGTTTCTAGTAGCAGATGTTAAATCAGTTATTTTACACTTTTGTTTTCCAGACGCTTTTGCTTTGGGATAAGTTCTAAAATCTAAGGTTACCAAAGTATTTTTGGAAATAGCTCTTTAGCTATTAGTAAGTGAATGGTTGAGGCCTGGAAATTGTAACAGGTTATCATTTATTCTCTTATTTCTTAGTGCTTTAGAGCTGATCTTTTTCACATTATATTTTCAGAAATATATGCTTCTTGGGGGGGCAATAATATATGAAGTTAAGTTTTTCAGCTGTATTAGGAAGGTTGTAAAATATAGCAGATGCAGTATGAGGCAGGTGAGGAGTTCTTTTTACTTAAAGCTTTATGATATTGGATAAGTTAAACTCTTAGTTTTACTTTCCTCATTTGCATAGCAATGTAATGTCTTCCTGCGTTTTTTTATGAGTAGATGAAACATTGAATTGGATGGTTCTTTATACAGTGAAATTTTATACAGCTGTTTTATTGCTAAGTCGGCAAACTACAATGCCAAATAGTGACATGCTTTTCCTTGGCACACTAGCTGCGGACTGTCCCGTGTGCTAATGCTCATGCCAAGTCATCCCCAGTGTTATCTTGCCATTCTTTACAGCTCTGCTATTTCAGATCTATAATGAAGCAGTCTGAAGAGCATGATAATTTCTGAATAAAAATTCCAGAACGCTTGAGGTAGAAAGCCTGAGAACCATTGTTTCTAGTATACTTAGGGATTTCATATTGGTAGAAAATATAGCCTGTAAGAGTTCTCAGCAATTTCTGAACTGCTCAAAAGAGAATAGAGTAAGTCTAACTTCTGCTAAGATAGTTAAGTCTACCTTTTTTACTAGGTGTATAGGAGGGTGAAAGGATTGGTCCTTGGCCAAATCCATTTGCAATTTTAAATTAAGTCTTAAGAGTGCCTTCTAGTGATAGCATCTGTAGGACCTGTTTATCTTTTTACCCCGCTTTAATATTTTTGCAGAATTATTTCATTTATACATTATAATGAAATGATGAGAAAAAGTAAAATTAGATGTTTAGATGTTCTCTGGACTTAGTAGTTGAGGTTGAAGAGATTTTAAATCTCAGGGTTCTGATGGATACCTTTCATAGCTGGTTCTTGAAGTCCTGTTTCTGAAATACTATGGTTTCTTTAGAAACACAGTCTGAGGAGGCAAGTGGGGAATGTTTATACATGCTTATGTTAAGTTCTCTTATAGAAGCAAGTTCAAAGCTGTGGCTACTGTTTTCTTTATTGAAATATGGTTATACAGTAGAAAAGCATAATTTTTGTTTACACCTCAGCTTTTGTTTTCAATTAAAATTGTGAAATGCAGCAGCCATTCTTAAAATCTGTTATTTTAATTAAAAAATAATGATGCTCTGTTTTGTAAATTAGGCCTATGAGATTTTATAAGTAACTTGTTCAGTGGTATTATTAATAGTTCTTGAAATATATTCTTTTTGGTGATATGCTTTTGACTTGGATGATCTAGGGAAGAGTCAGGCTGTTGAAATCAATTTTGTTTGATGATAAGGAAGTTGGATGATAAGAAAATATATTCAATACCTTGGATTTTATTCTTTCTGAATTCAACCTTTCTTAGGCCTCTTCATTTAGTTTAAGTTTAGAAGACTATGATTCTGTCTTTAGAGGAATGTTATATAATACAAGTAGAGATAGGTTTATTTTACAAATGAAGAAGAAAATAATGTTTAGTAAAGTTTATAGTCAACCTGAAAAGTTGTAATTAACATTAACATGCTCAGAAATGACAGTAATATGGAATATTTGGGGAGTTGAGCATGATGATTTAGAATTGAGATTTGATTAAACTAGATCTTACAAAATATTTGAGATTTATCTTACTAGGAAATGAAATGTGAAGAGATCATTTGAAAGCATTGAGAAATGCTGTATATGTATGGGCTTCTGCTGGGATTTGCATGCATTTCAAGTACAATATAATACTGTTATGAATAACAGTGATGGTGTTGACAAGATTTGAGTTATCTTTCTTCAAGTGATGTTGGATTTGTGCTGTCATACCTGTTGGGTGTTATACCTTGGAACCAAAAACATACATATTTAAGGTAGTTAACCATGCTGTTATATATAATACAGATTGCCTGTAATTCACCTAGGTCTTAAGTAGGAATCTTTCATTGCTTTTGTGTCTGTCATGAAGGCTGCCTTATAAGCAGGAGAATTAATCAGTCACAGATACTGCATATTGGTTTTTGTCTATATTAGTACCTCTGTGAACTAAAATAATTATACATGTTCGGTAAATATGCCAGTAACGTTTGGATATTCAAAATATAATTTTATATTGGGGGAAAATTCAAACCATTGGAAAAAGAGATTACTCTATTTTTCATTCTTTTATATGTGAGCTACAGATGAATACTTTATAATCTAGGCTTGGTATCTGGAGTTAGAAACTACATTATTTTTTCTTTTATTAGGTTAGATGAATTCAGTTAGCATCATAGAAATGATATAATGGAAGAGTAGAAGAGGAAAAAAAGGAAAAAGTGCAGTTTAGTCAGTGAGTCTAAGGACTTACATGTGCTGAGAATTGGGTTTAGATTTCTCAGGGAAGAGAGAAAAAGCACAAATCATAATTGCTACTTCACAATGATTGTACTCACTAGAATCTATGTATTCTGCAATCACTGAAAGAACAACTTAAAGCTTTTTAGAATCAGGTTCTAGGTAGCATAGTATGGTTTAGAATAGTTTAAGAATTTGGAGAATAAGATGATTGTGAACTCTGCCTAGTCAAATAGGAGGTGGCTCTTGAGCTTGAATTGAGGAGACTCTGCATTGTTACTGGGAGGGGAGGAAAAGTACAGAAGATAAGGCAAGAACCATTGAGTGGACAGAGACCACAGAACGTCAGTGAACTACTTACGGATGAGGCTTAATTCAGAATGGGTTTGGTTTTTCCTTTATCTTTTACATCTCTTACCCCAAATTAACACTCTATATTCCTTTTCCCCATCTAACCTTTCTCTGAGAGGTATTCTATTTTCTTAAAAAGAAATAAGATGGCGGAGAAGCAAAAACTCAAAGCCTTCCCTCCTAAAGGCAGAGTGGTCTGAATAGAGTCAACATATTTAGATATTTTTAGCTGCACCTATTTTATTTTTGAGTAAAATAAGGAAGCCTTGAGAAAAGAACCAGGGCCTATAGAGTTGGATGGATAAAGATTCAAACCCCAGTGGGTCGACCATTTGGCTTTTGACTTTGGCCAAATTTAACATTCTTTCCATTAATTTTGTGTGGGAACAGTACTATATATCTCATGGGGTTGTTGTTTTCATTAAATGGAGTCATGGATATAAGTTAAGTATGGTGCCTGGTCTACACAATGACTGAATAAATAGTGGTTAACAAATTTACTTATAATTGAAACAAATAATTGAAATAATTATGATAAACTAAGATGAGCATTTAAAAATAATTTGTAGTAGGGGTGCCTGGGTGGCTCAGTTGGTTAAGCAACTGCCTTCAGCTCAGGTCATGATCGTTGAGTCTCAGGATGGAGTCCCACATCGGGCTCCCTGCTCAGTGGGGAGTCTGCTTCTCCCTCTGACCTCTCCCCTCTCATGCTCCCTTTCATTCTTTCTCTTTCTCAAATAAATAAAAAAAAATCTTTTAAAGAAAAATAAAAATAAAAAAATAAAAATAATTTATAGTAAAGAATGTAGTTTACTTGGTATACTTAAGCAGTTTTCTCTGTTTTTTTTATGAATTAATTCTTTACAATTCTCATTTTTCTATCTCTTCCTTCTTTTAGGAGACAAGGATGGCAGCAAGGTGACCACAGTGGTGGCAACTCCTGGGCAGGGTCCAGATAGGCCACAAGAAGTCAGCTATACAGACACTAAAGTGATTGGAAATGGGTCATTTGGTGTGGTATATCAAGCCAAACTTTGTGATTCAGGAGAACTGGTTGCCATCAAGAAAGTATTGCAGGACAAGAGATTTAAGGTAAGACCTTTGGTATTTCATGTATTTTGTTGCTATCAATAGATATAAATGAGTATTTTTTTCATACACTTCTTTTTGCTTCAAGTTTCATTTACTGTCCAAATTTATTATAGAGACTTTCTTTTCTTTTTTTTTTTTTTTGTAAGATATTTATTTATTTGACAGAGAGAGAGAGAGAACACAGGGGAGTGGGGGCGGGAGAAGCAGGTTTTCCGCTGAGCAGAAAGCCCGACATGGGGCTTGATCCCAGAACCCTGGGATCATGACCTGAGCTGAAGGCAGATGCTTAATGACTGAGCTATACCTAGGTGCCCTGAGATTTTATTTCTTTTTTTCTATTTTATAGAGATAAAATTTACTAAAGAGCACAATATTTTTGAACCACTGCTGAGTGATACGTGATGTTAAAATGTTGTGAATGTAGATTAAAATTTCTCAATTTATACTTTTAAGAAGTGACCTGGATCTCACTGGTGTAGGAGAACAGAGAAACACTACCTGTGGTGTTTGCTTATTTTGAACAATTGACTATGCTTCCTTTCTTAAAATTTCCTTTGAATCTGTGATGCAACACTACCATTTATTTTTTCCTAAATAACTCTGAATTTTCTTTCTTTCTTTCTTTCTTTCTTTTTTTAAGATTTTTATTCATTTATTTGACAGGGAGAGAGAGACAGTGAGGGGGGGAACACAAGCAGAGGGAGTGGGAGAGAGAGAAGCAGGCTCCCCGCTGAGCTGGGAGCCCGATGTGGGGCTCGATCCCAGGACCCCGGGATCATGACCCGAGCCGAAGGCAGACGCTTAACAACTGAGCCACTCAGGCACCCCTCTTTGCTATTTTCTTATGTCTCTCATCCACCTACCCTTAGAAACCAGCCATCCCCACAGTTCAGTTTATTTTCATTTCTTACACTAGCTCTCTAGGGGATGCTGTGCATGAATGTTCAGAGGTCATCTCTTATTTTATGGTCTATAGTTGAGAGTCAGGAGACCTGGGCTCTAAAGTAGACTCTGCTGTTAACAAGCCACACAGCTCTGTTCCCTTCTCTGCTTCTCCCACTTATGCAACATTTTACTGATAGTCACCCCTGTGCTAGCATCTATGCCAAATTGAAAGGGCTATAAAAATAAATGAGGTGATCATTCCTCTGAAATGGCACAGTCTCCTAGCTCTAGAATGTCTCAAATATTCTAAAGAGGTTTTTTTTTAAGAAAAAAATTCTTACACCTTTTGTCTTCAGTTCTTACTCTCCTAAGTACTAGGCCCCTGTTGCCAAATGCCCATTGGATCTTGATTTGTTATCTCAAATTGGCAAGGCTTCTTATCTAAGACTGACCTGAGTTTAAGACCCAGTGAAAATCCTTTCTGTTGGTTCCCTTCCTTTTTGCTTTTTCCTTTTAATGATTTTGTCATTCACCTTGTCATTCAGACTTTTCTATTCTCTAATACTTCATATCTAGTTGTTATCAAACTTCATTGATTTTTTTCCCCCCTCACTGCCTTGATGATCGGTTTCTTTCCCTTTTTCTTTTTTTTTTTTCCCCCCTTTTTCATCACTACTATCCTAGTCAGTCCTTTGCCATTATTTAGCTTACCCACTAGTGAGACTCTGCTTCTCATCTCCCACATAATAGCACGAGAATAACCCCACAGTTCAGTTTGGTCATATTATTTCCCCTACACACAATTCTTCTATGGTTCCTCATAGTCTAGAAAAAAAACCTGCCCAGTTCAATAGTGTGTTCAGGAACTTCCATAGTCTTGCCTTATCTCTAGATACTCAGCTTTCGAAATCTTCTGTGCCACTATCCTTGAAATATATTGGTCTTTAAGGCCTCTGTGCTTTTATTTAGCTTCCTTTATCACTCCCATTCTCTTGCTAATCTAAATCTTGTGCAAATATAAAGACCCTTGTCAGATTGCTCCTTTATGAAATTTCTCACATGATTCCAGCGAGCCTGTGGAAATTGTTCTAAATTCCTTGAACACTTATTGTCCATAAACTAAGGAAATTCCAAATTTTTTCATGACAAAAACTCCCATTTTTTTTTTTTAAGATTTTATTCATTTATTTGACACAGTGAGAGAGGGAACAGAGCAGGGGGAGTGAGAGAGGGGGGAAGCAGGCTCCCGCTGAGCAGGGAGGCCCACGTGGGGCTCCATCCCAGGACCCTGGGATCATGGCCTGAGCCGAAGGCAGATACTTAAAGACTGAGCCACCCAGGCGCCCCCAAAGACTCCATTTTTATTATGTGTATCCTGGGTGCCCACACATTCAGTGTTTTTTTTGTATGTTTGTTTGTTTTGTTTTTTATTAGTAATTGATTAATAGCAAATGCTTACCAAATTCTTGTTACATGCTCAGTGATTTACTAAGATTTACTAAGATTTTGAGCCTTATCATTAGTTTTATGAGATTGGTACTGTTATTATTTGGATAAGAAAACCTACGCACAGAGATTATAAATTAACTTGCCCAGGGTCACACAGTTAGCAGGTGGAAAGTTGGGCAAGAATTTGAATCCACATGTTCTGACTGCAGAGTGCTTTACTAAATATTTTATTATCACTAAACAGATTCTAAACAGATTCTGTTTTAAATTTTTTTCCTTTGGTGTGATTAGATAATTCCTTTGAAATACAGTTTGGTTCATTTGTTTCTGTATGTATCCCTTCTTAGAATGTTATCCCTGTTCTTACTTGACTTTGAAATTTATATTTTCAGTCTGTGAAACACACTAATATGGTTCCAAAGACCAGAAATATACAAATGTCATGTACTCTCTGTTCCCTCTCTCATGTTTCCATTCACTCACTGTAGATAGCCAGTCTAATTGTGTTTTGGTTCATTTTTTTCTGGGTTTCTTTAACACAAATGAGCAATTAAATGTAATTTTCTTGGCTTCTTTTTAACATACAAGATAATATATTAGGGACACTCTTTTGTACTTTGCCTTTTCTCTTAACTATATTTTTTAGAAGTCATTGCATATCAATTCAAAGATATTTCTCATCCAGCTGCGTAGTATTCCAGAGTTCATCCAACCATTCTTTAATGTATGGATATTTAATTTCTTTTCAATATTTTATAATCTCTGGGGGTGCTGCTAAGAAAAACCTTTTCATATGCATTGTTTTAATTAGATGCGTGTCTTCAGGGTAAATTTAAGAGAAGTAGACTTCTGAGTCAAAATATAAACACTTAATGTAGTTTTGTTTGATATTGCTAAATTCTCCTCCATAAGGGTTGAACCAGTCTGGGTTCTCTTCAGTAGTATGAGTGCCTGTTGCCCCCCAGTGTGGACAACATGCATTGCTTAACTTTTTCAACTTTTTGCTCATCTGACAGCTGAGAAATGGTAGCTCATTGTATTTTAATTTATAATCTTATTATTATGAATGTTGTTCAACATCTTTTCACCTGTTCAAGGTCCATTTTGTTTTTGTGAGTGTATATGAATTGTCCTTTTTTTTTTTTTTTTTAAAGATTTTATTTTATTCATTTTAACGGACAGAGATCACAAGTAGTCAAGAGGCAGGCAGAGAGAGAGAGAGAGAGAGAGAGGAAGAGAAGCAGGCTTCCCGCCCAGCAGAGAGCCCGATGCAGGGCTCGATCCTAGGACCCTGGGATCATGACCCGAGCCGAAGGCAGAGGCTTTAACCCACTGAGCCACCCAGGTGCCCCTGAATTGTCCTTTTTTTCTTTCTTCTCTTTTTGTCCATTTTCAAAATGGGGTTTTGGCCTTTTCCTCTCAACTCTGAACAGTTTTTTTTATAATGGATTAACCTTTATCTGTGATATATGTAGTATTTTTACTTTGTATATTCTATTTTTCTACCATATGAAAGTCTCCCACTACCCCATGAGTCAAATTTATTGTTCTTTTATCATATCTGGGTTTTAAGTTGTAAGTAAAAAGCCTTTCCTAACGAAAAACCTTTTCCTCAGGTTGAAGAGAAATTCACATGTTTTTTCTGGTAGGTACAGATTTCACTTTTCACATTTAAATTTCCTGATCCATTTGAAGTTTATTCTTTTTTTTTTTTTTTTTTTTTAAAGATTTTATTTATTTATTTGATAGACAGAAATCACAAGTAGGCAGGGAGGCAGAGAGAGAGGAGGAAGCAGGCTGTCCGCAGAGCAGAGAGCCCGATGCGGGGCTCGATCCCACAACCCTGGGATCATGACCTGAGCCGAAGGCAGCGGCTTTAACCCACTGAGCCACCCAGGTGCCCCGAAGTTTATTCTTTTTTAATGGAGTTTATTCTTATGTATGGTATGAATTACTGATCTAATTTTACCTTTTCTAACTCATTAACCATTTAGTTGCTCAGTACAGTTTTTTAAAGGTACATCTTCGCTCCAGTGACTTGCGATGGTATTTTGCGATCATATGCTGAATTTCCACATGTGCTTGATCTATTTCTGGACTTTCCATTCTGTTCCACTAGGTCCGTTCTGTTCCAAACTAGGCCGTTTGCATATTCTTCTGTCATTACCACACTGTTTTAATTATAGAGCTTTAAAGTATGTTTTAATGTCTCCTAGAGCTAATCTATTCTTGTAGCTTTCCTTTTTTGTGTTTTCTAGCTATTCTTGAGTGTTTGTTTTTCTGTATGAACTTTGGGATCAATTTGACTAATTCCATAAAAAAGCTGTTTGATATTTTTTTTTTTTACTTTATTTAAGCTTTATTTAAACATATGATGTAACCCCACCACCCTCACCCAACCCCTCTTCCCCCCACCCCCCTCAGTTTGTTTTATGACATTAAGAGTCTCTTTTGGTTTTTCTCCCTCCCGATCCCATCTTCTTTCATTTTTACTTTTCCTACCACCTTAACTCCCACCCCCGTTGCATCTCCACTTCCTCATATCAGGGAGATCATGTGGTAGTTGTCTTTCTCCAGTTGACTTATTTCGCTAAGCATAATACGCTCTAGTTCCATCCATGTCGTCGCAAATGGTAAGATTTCATTTCTTTTGATGGCTGCATAGTATTCCATCGTATATATATACCACATCTTCTTTATCCAATCATCTGTTGAAGGACATCTAGGTTCTTTCCATAACTTGGCTATTGTGGACATTGCTGCTATAAACATTCGGGTACACGTGCCCCTTTGGATCACTACGTTTGTATCTTTAGG